>JAQIXS010001084.1:0-34043 GCA_034700785.1 Rossiulus vilnensis | reverse complement strand
TAAAGAGTGCAGTATCTCTGTCACACTTGCCGAATGTTGGTAGTTTCCCTTAACAAACCTGGCTGCCCTCCGTTGGAGCCATTCAAAGTACGCTTGTTTGGCCCAGCTTTATCGGTGAATTCTTTTTAGGTGAATTTGGATGTGCCAAAATGCCCAGCGAATCAATCAAAGCCAAATAATTTCATAAACGCAATGTCAATATCACTGGCAACTGCTCGCTACATCCCAGAGCAACAACGGCATGCGTTGATGGAGTACACCCCCTACCACACGGCACATCCTCGTCGCAGTAGGGTGCCGAATTGAATTGCATTGCAACAATAGCTTTTCTTTAGGCATCGATTGAGTCCCCAGAA
Source organism: Rossiulus vilnensis (assembly GCA_034700785.1). Classification (NCBI taxonomy): domain Eukaryota; kingdom Metazoa; phylum Arthropoda; class Diplopoda; order Julida; family Julidae; genus Rossiulus; species Rossiulus vilnensis. The sequence goes on along the minus strand of JAQIXS010001084.1, from coordinate 33,687 downwards.
CAAGCGGCCACCAAACGCAATTCAGTCATCATTCCTTCAAAATAAACCGATTTCGAAGAAGGCCCCAAAAGGACAAGGGGGTCCCCCGAGAAAGCGCTGGATGAAAAGCAGCGGCCACCGCCCTCGAGCGCCGAGGAAACGCCCACCAACCACGTGGCATTTCCGGGCTGACAGCCAGCACTGGAAGCCGAGTCAAATGGTGCGTGGCGACCAACTCTGGAATGGTGCCTCCAACCACCTTGCTGGATCCGCCGAGCTTCCGGAGAGTGACCAGTGGCGAGTCTCGGGCATAGGTGAGCGAGCTGCAAGGTGCGAGTTACTCGGGATGCCGCCTTACTACAGGTAAATCCGCCATTCCACACTCTAGCTGTCGTGTCTTCCTGCTTGTCTACTTGCAGCTCTCTTGTCCTATCGCTCAAACTCTTGTCAGCCGTCCGCTCTTGCGCACTTTGCCTCTTCTCTTGCGTCGCTCTCGCTAACCGCACGCTGATGGCGTCACTGCTGCCCTCGTCGTATGACAGGCTGAAGCACCCGTTTTCGGCATGCCCAGACATGTCAGACATGGCAGGTACATTGAAATAACGTATTTCAACATCTAAGAACTGTTTTGGAGCATTCGCCCCAGTCAATTGATGTGAGACATTGACGGCAATCAATGTATTTGTATATGAAGTAACCTGGTGAAAATATCAGTACGTGATTCTATACTAATATCAGCAGGACATTTGTGATTATCACTATGATTCTATGCTGATATCACTATAGACATGTACATAGTGGCTTCTTGGACTACTAGTAACAGCATGGTTAGTGAGATCACTCAATTTGTTACCAATTTCACCACACAGCAATACATTTCTACTTATCCCTACTGTTCAGATATAAACTGATATTTCCTCTAGGGAACAATTAGGACGTCATTTTGGATGGCAAAAGGAAACCAAAATATGATGCTGTCATGTTAACTAAGGTGTGCCGTTCTATTTCCATACAAAGCAATCTAAAAATGTCACGTCATACGAAGTCTAAATTTAACAAATGATGTCTATTTTTGGTCATTCAAACTTAGACCTCACCATTTAACTTGTAGGGTTCTCCCCGAAATTCCATCCGTAACTTTCCTGACTTTTCCAGGATGTTAGAAAAAAATTCCTTGATTTTTCCAGGTGTTTAGATAAAATTCCTTGAAACCACATGGAGAAAACCAATTACTGAAATTTTGATTTCATACGCCCCCTTCATTGCAGCTTTTGCCAAAACCTAGATGACATTTAAAGTTCGTCCAAAATTAGCATTGAACTGCGCCTTAGCCAATGAAAGGAATTCAGCTTATAGATCGCGTGTTCCAGCATGGAGCAAGCCACACCGATGCCCAACAGATGGCAACAGACTTGCATTTCTTATCAAAATCTGCCCCACTTCAAAAAATCCAGACGAGTTATCTCCCAATTCCATTCGTTTATTAAATTGGACATATTTTAATGAAACACGTAATTAAATATGTATAACAATTTCATGCCCAAATAACTATATATTCAAAGATGGTTACAACCAGATTGTAAGACCCTACAAACAAAAAAGCTAGCAAAAACCCAGTAGACGGAGTGCTTTACATTATAATTACATAAATAATACTAATAAATATGTGATATATAAAAACACTATAATATAATTAGTATAAATATAATAAATATCATCCATTGTAAGGCACTACATGTAACGTTTTTGTTGTTGTTTCGCTAACATATGCTCACAGGGTGTTAGCCTAAAGTTGATGAAATTAAGAAACTTTCACAATTAAAGAAGAACTCCAGTAGAAACCGTCATTCCCGCACAACATTTAGGGTTTTTTTAACGGTACAAATATCCCTTTATCAGGTACACGGGTTGCGATCCGGTTATCTGTAATCCAATTAGCGGTCTTAACTCCAACGCTTATTTGCTGACAGATCGCTACATCAAATGGGCCGGCCAATTAATTGTCACCAAAGCAGAAATCGATAAGTTGCTTTCACGTACTTATTTCTTGACCACCGGTGATGGGGGTCTTGGCAAGCTCATTTTTTATTGCTTGTTTTTTTGGGAACAGTGCTGCTCCCAAACGATAACTCCATCATCTTCATCGTGTAGTTTTTTTATGGAACTTGGCATTATAGACTCGAGTCGAGTACCCTGAAATAATCAACACCGTGGTAATGTGATCATGATGCACAGACATCAGTCGCTGGGGTTGGTGGAAGGCCTACCACCCCCTGCATTTCGCTGCATTTAAACTTACAAGTTGTTTTTGAAATGCTTTTGGTGATTCTTGTTGAATAACAATGTTTTTAAAAAGTCGAACGAACGCAAAAAATACACACTGTGCGTATCATTTTGATTTCCTTTCAAACGTCTTCCTTGCTAAACAGTTGCTCGCCTTTTCTTTGCATCAAATAAGTCTTCCAGAAACTGCAGATTCTCTATCATTCTCTTAACACGTTGTCTATTTAAGCCTGATTCAAAACCATGCACACACCATGCTTTTGCATGGTGCTTCGAATACTTATAATCGCTAGATTCATTTTATCCAGTGTAGAATTGGTCCTTCCAAATATCCCGTTTAGTAATGCAATAATAAATATCTGGCTATAAAAACAGAGCTTCGTTTTGCATTGCGGGCTGAATAATCGGGGTTTTTCAAATTCACTTCATTTTTATACATAAACGGGACATCTTGAAGTTACAAACCGCAGCCGAAGCCCTAGTTTACGACTAATTCTACACCAGTCGAAATGTATCTAGTAATTGTAATATGTATTTGAAGCAGAAATGTACGGGCAATGTTTTCATGGTCAGAATACTTTTGCCTTGGTTTAACAAAAGTGTGCTCATTTTCAAGATGCAAAACACAATGGGTATCAACTTCTTGGCGTTCTTAAAAAAACAATGACTGTGTTTAATTCACCGACTTTACAACGACTTCAATGACTTGTAGACACTCCAATGTCTGACAGTGGCCAACCTTTCTGCTTGCAGGTCCCTGATGCCCGCAGTCTGAGGGCCGCCAGGACTCCCAAGATGACGTCGGCCAGCTGCCCGTACGATCACTGCCCTGTCTATGCGCCCAACGACTCGGCCTTCCCCGAGCTCAACGGCACGAACGTCACATTGACAGAGGATCATCCTAACGAGATCATCAAGAACCCGGCGGTGCAGGTGGTCTTCGGTGGCCTCTACTCGGCCATCTTCATCCTGGGCGTGTTCGGCAACGTGCTCGTCTGCTACGTGGTCATGCGCAACAAGGCCATGCAGACAGTCACCAATTTCTTCATCACCAACCTTGCGCTTTCAGACATCCTGCTTTGTGTCCTAGCAGTGCCCTTCACCCCTCTCTACTCCTTCCTGGACAAGTGGGTCTTCGGCACGGTGCTCTGTCACCTGGTGCCGTTCGCGCAAGGCGTCAGTGTCTACATCTCCACACTCACGCTCACCTCTATCGCGGTCGACCGCTTCTTCGTCATCATCTATCCGTTCAAGGAGCGCATGAAGCTCTACACCTCGGTGATCATCATCTGCTCCATCTGGGTGTTCTCCATCATGGCCACGCTGCCCTACGGCATCTTCATGCGCCTGAATCCGCAGCCCGAACAGTCCGACAAGTACTACTGCGAGGAGACCTGGCCCACGGACATCAGCCGCTACGTCTTCAGTGGCAGCACCATCGTGCTCCAGTTTGTGGTGCCCTTCGTCATCATTGCCTGCTGCTACGTCAAGGTGTCCAGCAAGCTGAACGACCGGGCCCGCAACATGCCCGGTGTGAAGTCTTCGCGCAAGGAGGAGATGGACCGCGAGCGCAAGCGGCGAACCAACCGCATGCTCATCGCCATGGTGGCCATCTTCGGCTTCTCCTGGCTGCCGCTCAACCTGACCAACCTGGCGCAGGATATCTCCGTGGAGAGTGCACACTGGAAGTACTACCACCTGCTTTTCTTCGTCTCGCACGCCATCGCCATGAGCTCCACCTGCTACAACCCCTTCGTCTACGCCTGGCTCAACGAGAACTTCCGGAAGGAGTTCAAGCAGGTGCTGCCCTGCTTCGACCGGTCCCGGGGCGCCCGCGGCAGCCGCAGAGTCTCCAACTACAAGACGGACAAGTCGTGCAACGGCAACGACGCCACGCAGGTCACGCTGCTGCCACCGACGTCTGTGGGTGCCGTGCGGGTGCACATGACAAACGCCCACGAGGGGTCGGCAACTGTCACGGTGCTCTACAACGTCCCCGCTGAGTCTGTCACTGTGGTCAATCCGCTCGACATACCGCCCAACCAGTGAGATGCTCGCCCCGAAACACCCCTGCTCAACCATGGCCAGAACCGCGTACTTAACCTTGCTGGACAACTGGACAAGGGATGATGGAAGGGAACGTGCCTGTGCCCTAAAGCCCCATTCCACGAGGACAACGGACCGCAATTATACTCAACATCGGGAAACAATTCTGGAAGGAAGTGTCACAAGGCAGTACTCAACACTACAGGATACTTATAGGTTAATTCGTGTCTGCCTAGCCTGACGTTTGCCAGCTTGTGATATACCCGCAGCGGTAACACAAAAGAGCACGGAGACTCCATTTATGACAGAATGGGAATCAGGCTAACATTTCTGGACCAGGACACAGAAGTCTGTCTCTGCCAAACCTGGCATTTGTCGGGTGGCCAGACCCATGGCAGTAACGCAAACAAAAACTCAAGACTCCTTTTATACTCAGAAGGGGATCAGGATAATTTTCCTGAACCAGGACACAACAGTTGGTCCCTGCCAACCTGAATTTTGCCGGACGGTAGCGCAAACTAACACGAAGACATCGTTTATGACCGAAAGGTTATCGGTTAATATCACAGTGCAGGCATCTTAGGAAGGATGGCAGCTGCACAGACGGTTGATGGGAAGAACGGTCATGTGGTCGTCTAATTTGGAATGACAATGAAAGAAAGTGAGACAAACTGAAATTGCCAGACAATCCTGGCAGGAAGACTGGTCGATGGGACAGCCTGTGGCCATCAAACGCCTTCTTGACATCAGCAGCAGCAAAGGTGTTGCAATCAAAATCTCAAAATCACATACTCAACGTTGATGGGCAACTTGTATCGATGGAGGTTGGAAGGGAAATTACGGAAGTGCTCTAAACCCCCACTCGAAAGACAACGGAAAGGTTCACTGATCAGAAGTTTAAAACTACGATCCATGGATTATTAGCAAGAACTGGTTGGACGTTTCACGATTTGTCGAGACAGGCATTATGTTCTTCCATGAGCCCCTCTCAGAACCAGTAACACGCTGAACACAACCACGTATGGCAGGAACCTTGAATGTACCTCGCTGTAGAAATAACACTCATGCTCGTACTTGGCATTTTTTACCCATTGAGTCTGTTTTTTTGAAGTGTAAGAATGTTCCATTTACAACAATAAAGTGAGGGCGTGCATGTTTCAAAACAACCTCAAATCTACGGTGCAAAAAAGAACGGTGCACTCAGGCAATAACCAAGAATTTGTTTTTGGAAAGGAAAGGGAAAGGAGAATCTTGGCCATCATCTTCAACTTTCCCAGGAATCTAACATTAAAAATGCAAACATTCATTAACTGAAGAGTTAAATTTCAAAAGTCTGTGAACCTATGAACCAAGCCTGACAACATTCAACAGGGTGCTGCAAATAAATAGTTTGAGTTCCTCCACGCTCATTGCAAAAGCATTACAATCCACGTTAATATGTTGTTGATTTTCTCACAAACATAAGTTTGGCACTTAGACCCCTTCAGCTGTAAATAACACCCCCTAATAGGGCAATGCCTTAGGCGATATTTTGTGAACATCAGACATTTGTTACGAACTTATCTTGAAAATGCCTACAATGAAAGGATATGTTCTGGAAAAATTACATTTCAAACGCTGGATTTTAGTCAATATGTTCGTTAAACGCTGCTTAGAAATAGTCATGTAACACTGACATCGACACCTTTCTTTTTACACCGAGCATTGAAACATGTGCGCAGGCAATCAACGAACCCTTTTCACAACGCCATTTTGTTGGAGGAAGTCTAAGGCACCTGCCAAAAAAGTTCATAGATGGCTGTGATCTTGACACGCATTACAAACGTCATTTTAGAGTAATGTCATTTGATAGCGTGATATCACGTGCAAATCGAAATTCCGTAATGGGGGCCATTATTTCGATTGTGAGACAAAAACTAAAAAAACTGCCCTCATTAGAGAGTTACAAATTTTAGCCATGGCTTGAAAATCTAGGAATTTTCTCCAGGAATGTTTGATGTTCAAACAACAAAATCTGAAATTGTCTTTTTAAGAATTTCTAATTATATCTGTTATAAAATAAAGCGTAGATATAATTTAAAGTTTTTCTACAGCTAGTGCACATCTATATTTTTTATGTTATGTTTTGGCCATCTTTTGAAAACTTTTAAGCAAATTCCCCGACCTTTGTATGCTTTTCTTTGTCTAAACAATTAAAATGCTGTCTCAAAATTGCGAAATTTCGCTTTGCACTTAATTCAAGCAACTTTATCAACGGGATTGTGAGATGCCATCCAAGACACTTCCCTGTACTTATGTAACTTATCTTGGAAATTAAAAGAAATAGATAGTGAGAATAAAAATGTCAATCGCACGTTGTTGTTTTTAACATGATGATAAAAACTAATTCAAATTTGGAAATCCGTTATTCAGTGTCAAACAATGTGTGGGCAAAACTGAATATCCTCATTCCCAAATACGGTGCAAATAAAAGCTACAAATTCACTACTTTACACCAAGCAAGATTGTCTTTTTGGAAATTTGTGTCTGTTCTCCATATTCCCCTTGCTAGCAAATTAAGTTGAGTATTTGTAGCGAAGATGAAATTATTCGAACGCCTTACTTTCATCACAGTTTATACCCAGAATCATCCCAGATCTAAATAGCAAGCAGCACGTGAGGGGGTTTTAATGCTGAGTCCATCTGAGAGGCGAGAGCTAGTAGCCTCTGGAGAACTAAACTCGCAAGTGGACACAGCACTGAGAATGCTCTTGGCGAGCTACTCCCGTGAGCTAGATATAGCCGCGTCTCTCCAAACTGCTGAGTGCTCTCGCTGAGCTCTGGCTTGGCATAACCAGACTTCCGGCGTAACTTCCGTTAATGCTTCCAACTCAACGGAAACGCCATTTCCGCATTTGATGAACTATAACTCAAAAGACAAGTGGACACAGTTCTGAGAAGGCAAACGCACACATCGTAAAAATCATCTGCGATTACTCTCAGCTCTCAAATGGACACCCAGCATGTTTTCAATCACGTTTCCTGGCAGCCTCCGAAATTTGCCGATGTCAGAAATTTACATACTTGTAAATGAAGACACGCATTCTATTTTTTGCTGTTTTTAGAAACGCAGAGAGTTCTATCGACTACTTCTTTCTCAAACTCGCCTTCCGGGCTTCGTAAATTTAAACAAAAATTCTCTGCCAAAATCCGTTCTGATTGCTGACACTTCTGGAGGGCACGCCCTCGTAGTCACTCAAAACGGTACTTGCAAGCCGGACAGCCACATTATTTGTTTGAAAAATAATAAATGAATCCACGTGACAGTGTTAATGCGTCGTCATGCATTATTGATATTGCAGTCAAGCCGTGTTGATGCTGACGGGATGTGGTGCATCCATCAGAAAGATGAATAGTCTGTCACTTTGATGATTATGGGACAATAAGGCTGCGAAAATATTGCTATGTCAGGGCCAACAACTCTGGCAATGTCTAGCAGCACTGCATGGCGATCTCTAATTAGCAGTAACCTGAATCCACGGTCCAGAAGGGACTTCAAATATGTTTACAACAAAAATTGTGCAATCTGGAGTTATAGCTTTGGTCAAATAAAATCCCCTGGCTTTCCTGGGTTCTCCAGGTTAACGTTTTTATTTTCTGCTGACCTGTAGAGCTTGCTTTAGATCAGGTGAAGCCAAATATAAGGAACCTGTCGTTTTCTTTTAAAGCACCTGGTTATTGAAATTATTATTCGAGTTAGGAAATTCCCTGACATGTTGAAAAAAATGGCTTTCAATTCCACTACTTGTCCCATGATTTCTAGTCAGTTTACAAATCACCTGACTTTCCAAGGTTTTTCAGGTCCTGTGGGAACCCTGTACAAACCGAATGTAGAAAACACTAATACAGGATTGCCAACAGTAGGTAAAAACAGAACTTAAGCCACATGAACATTGCCTTTGTGCTGAAAGCTGGATCTAACAATCATAAAATTACGCAAATTTATGCTTTTGAACAATCTTTATCTGAAGTAACAGTTTTCGGCTAAGATGTACTTTACGTCATTTCGATAAGTCGCGATTGGGGCGTCTGTGGGGTTTCTGTTTTGACATGGTAGGAGGGGGGCATGATACTTTAGCGCGGAAAACAAACTGGAATGCCGGACGTGGCGTCTTTCGAAAGAAAATAACAAAATCACGAAATGTTCGGCTATCCGCAATACAGCGTTGTCATGCAGGGAAACAAAATGTCCGCAACCCGCAACGCAGGATAGCCATGCACGGAAGCCACGTTTGCGCAGTACTCACCGAGACCAGCTATCCCCAATCACAAGGTTTATTTCCTATTTTCATCTTTAACTTTACGTTTGCAAAATTGTCTATATTCACTTAGGTTAGGTTAGGCTACATTCAATCAGGTTAGGCTAGATTCAATCAGGTTAGACTATTTTAGGTTTGGTTCATTGCCAAGCCGCAATGCACGCAAACCTTGCTGGGAAGCCCCAATTTTTTTCCCAATTTGTTCTTATTTTAGGAGTTGTTGTATTTAAATATCGTTTCCGCGCTTGTGGTTTACTTTCTTTATAGAAAATTACGTAAAGTAGATCAATGCCTAAAAAATTGAGCAATTTTTTGGAAAAAAAAGCGAAATGTTGTCACAAATACGGGATTTTTGCCTGCAATTTAAGACGAGAAATGTAATAATTGAAAAGAACGCCGTTAGCGAAAAGTGTACGATTAAGTGTATGGATGGTGGGCATCCTTTTCTCCCATATTTGTTTACTATATTTTTGCTCGTATTCTTCCCTTAAAAAATGCAACCACTTGAGAGGCAACGGTCAATTAAAATGTCTATGGCGAATTTCTTTGGTCGGAAAAATGACTTGACAACGACATGATCACATGATCAAAGCTTTTTTCTTTGCCGATAAAAATAATTATTTGCAAGAAAAAATTAATAAATAAAAAGTACGAATAATGAATTTCGCAAAATTGCAGTATAAAATATGGCTCAAGGTTTTTCTTGGGCGATAAAAATGCTTTGCAATAATAATGATAAAACAAATGAATAAAATTTTTTTAGCAAAATTGCAAAAAAACATTTTAAAAATGTGTTTAGTATACTTGCAAGAATGTTTTCGAATTCAACAAACGAAATCAACTTGCCCCTACTCCACACGTTCAAACCAAAGAATCAGAAGATTGCAGGTTCAAGACCTGACCTGAACGTTGGTAGTGTTTCAAATTTTATCATAAAAATGATCAAAACGTACATGATCATAAATTCATAATCAGCTTTATTTCCTTTCCAACACAGAGAACTCCAGCATTATAAAACTATACTTGCACATCTTTTCTAAAAAAACACTGAATTTCAAAGTTAAGTGAATGCTTCATTCACATGTTTATTAAAATGATTATAAATTAACTAATACATTTTTTTCTATTTCACTAGAAAACGCTCTAAACAAAGACAAAAAAAATATAAAGTGTTGAAAATACTGCAATATCTCAGCCAGCTTAAATTAATCCATTTCTCTGACATTTGACTCCTAGTGGAATGTGCATCAAAATAGTCAATACAAACATATGAAACTTGCAAATTTAATAGCGATTTTATTTTAAAGCCAATTATGCCTAGGAAAAGAGTATCACAGAGACCGTGCGTTTCGTGAAACATTAAACCGAAGCTTTTTTCCATTCGTATTTTAACGGATTCTGTGCTTTTTGTAACATGATGGAGTCCAGTAGCCACTGCTGATTGACCAATTGGGCATCTTTGGAAATTCCCTTTGGCGCATCATCCTGCAAATATACCGAATTGAAAATGTTTAGCACATTGTATCGCGTGTCATTAACCCCTGCCCAAATTCTAACCATAAACTATACCCAAAACCCAATACTAACCATAAAATTTAACACAACATGACTGGCAGTTCTAATGTTGACTTCATCCACGACATCACCGTCATATCTGTTATTTTGTGTTAAGTATGAAAAAGTCTATCCAGAAAATGATTTCCATCAACAATTTGCATTGTATTTGCTTTTACATTCTGCAAAATTTAATCGTTAAGTCTTCAAAATATGGACACCACGTGTGATTCTGGTTTTACGGAATCAGCATTTCGCAGATTCTCGATAGAAAGGATACGCCACGATATAACGGTACAGCAAATCATAATCCTTAGCAGATTTCGACAAAAATATCCTGTTCCCTTTGAAAACATCTGGTAAAATCTAAATAATAATAAAAAAAATTGAATGTTAAATAAAGCTTTTCCGAAAGTTCTGTTGGAATCAATAATTCATTAACCTTCAATGAAGCCATAGTTTCTTCTTTTCTCGTACTTTCCTCTTTACTCTTGCCACTTAAATTTAACTACAAATTGAATAGTGGATCATAATGAAACTGTACCCTCAAAGGTCCACAGTTGCACATGTATAAAAAATATTTCATTTACCCTCTTAGCACAAGAAGCGTCAGGCGAATCGTCAGCAGCTTTGCGTTTCTGAGCAGAAGTAGATGTAGAAGTACTGCTGGATTCGCCTCTATTTTTTTCTGGAGTTAGTAGGTTAGAACGTTTAGCCTATTCAATTAATTCAAAAATAATTTAATTAAACAAGTGAGCAAACGAAGCAAATGCATTTCATTGTATACCAGATCGTCAAGAAACCTTTAATGATGCAGAACCATTGTTTCCTTTATTTGGTGTAGTGCTAGGAGTTCCAGTTGAACTTTCTGAACAGTCCACATTTTTATTCTAGTAAATAAAACTGGTTCATAAATATTACAACGTAGCTCTTTAAACATTTTTAACATCTTTACACTATGGTGCATTTAATTTATTCCTATCCAAAATTTCTCGAAAAATGAATTGATTTAAAAAATTCACAATATTTTATCAAATATTTTAAGCAAACAAAATCGTTTATGCAAGTTAATTATCTCATTTTATGAATGATATTTTTAAACGTGAGAAAAATTGAGTGAATTCTTTGAACATTTTAATCAGAAGTTTACATTTATGTTTAATTTCAGTTAAAAGTTAAAAAGTTCCTTGCTGTTCACAAGCAACAGTTTGGACCACACTTATTTTACTAACGAATTATTCACAAAGTTCCATATTAGCATAAGTTATCAACTTTTAAGCGAATTTTGCCTGTTTTCTTTAGCGCAAAACCATGTTTTCTCAATAACTTTCAATAATAAAAATCAGCTGATGTGTACACTGTCGCTTTGTATAAAAAAATATTTTGTCATCGATTACATACATTAGGTGAACCCTGTTCAGCTCGTCCACTGCGCCCAAGAAGATCAGGAAGGTTTTCATGATCCTTCGACTTTTCAACCAGCACCTACAGTGGATAAAATTCATGTTCAGCAATTGTTCAACATAATTCAACAAAGTAAGGCCTGCTCTATAATTTTGCCTTTAACTCCGGCAGTGTAGTCGCTTCCTTCCACGTCTTGTCTCTCCGTATTCGCGTGACCCGGGGAAAGCGGATCGAGATTCCATCTGCTGTGTGGATTTCAGCTTTACTGAATTCGGCACCGACAATTTCCCATACTTGAGATGTCTAAAAGATATTTTTCACCATCAAGTGAACGAAAGTTCAATTAAACTACCAATATTGGGATAAACGTTTCAAGAGTGAACAGACCTTGGGATCTGCACAAATAAAGTCTGGAACCATGTTTTTGGTGACCTTTAGCCAAGATGGAACTTTGGACATCTCCTAAATGTTCAATAAGACATCAAAACTAAGCGTTGCAAATTTGGAGTATGGTTACTGGACACCATCCATTATACAACATACCTTACTGATTTTAACCATTTTTAACTCGTTTTGCAACCTTTCCAATGTCTTTTCATCGTGTCCACCAGACACTTTTGTAACTGTACACCATTTATCAGTGCTTGGATCATGGCATCCCATTAAAAATATGGACATCATTCCACCTAAAAGATAGGACGTTGATTATCGTCAAATAACATATCATAAATTTCGTAGAAGAGTATAAGTCTGTAGTTTCCAAGGGAAAGCAATAGTTTTGGAAGTTTCTTATTTGTTAGTACTTTGCGATTATGTTATAAACCTTTATTTCCAGTGCCATAAAAAGCTCCAAGGACGACTAAATCTGCCGAATCTGCCATCACTCCTTCAGCTAAATAATCCTTTTTCACCTTGAGCCAGTGCCGTTTTCCTGGTTCATATATTCCCTAGAAAAAACATTATTAATATGATAACTTATATGAATTCAAGATGATAATCAGAATGAAATTTTGACCTCAGAAAAGCTAAGACTGAAGCATATCTGAAAGGCAAACTAGCTTAATCATCACATTAATCAATGCTACGAGATATTCTGATGACATCCCACTTCATTATTTGTTTAACATAACATATTTACCATACAGTCTTTTAGAACCAGGCCTTCCAAACCTTTCCTTAAAACTTCCATAATCATATCTTTCAAATCGTCTGGATGCTGTGAGTATTCGTCATACATTTAGATATTTTAATAAAGAACTTTGAATGGAACCAGTATTAGTTATTTTTCTTACATTAATATGCTTCATTTCAGAGAACTTCACATGATTGGGAACTTCTGTCATGTTTTCCTTCAATATTTTCTTGCGCTCCTTCAATGGTCTGAAGATAATTAAGCAAATTTATAGTATTAGTGCTGCTTTTTTTTCCTATTTGAAAAGTACTTCTAAACTAGAACAATAAAACAGTTACTTGTCCATCAAATTTTCGCCGTTAAAATGGATACAATCAAACACGAATAGGCAAACAGTGGCATCTTTAAAAGCATCTTTCTAAACAAGAGAAAACAGTAAATCAAGCTGATATTCATCGTAATTTCTGAATCTTCAAAGCTATTTTATTTGTTTATGGAGTTGCGATGTACTTTCAATTCACAAATTATCCATGATTTTGCATGATAATTAAATCTTTTTCCCACCTTATGTTTCCCTAAAGTTCCAAAAGGCAAAGGATTCCCAGTTATTGTGTCTATTAACAAGACCTCGCTGTCCAATATCAAGTCCTGGCCATGAGGAAAAGCCTGAGGTATAAAATCCTTGAAATGTCCAACCTAAAAATTGCCTTCATTTTATTACATTTCCAGCACATGATGAAAACCGTGTAAGTCAAATAATGCAAACAAGAAATACCTTGTGAGGCAGAACTGGTTTTAAACTTCGACTGAAGTAGCTGAAACTGTCTCCTTCCTTGTGGACTTGCACTCTTTCTCCGTCGTACTTTATTTCGGCATACATCCCGTTCGGACATTTCTTCATTGCATGTTCGACGGATTTGCACGCTTCTGCCTGTCAAGATCGGATGCGTTTCGCAATTCATCATGAAAATCAAGAGCACCGTGATAATTCCAACATCAGGTAATGTTCAAAAATAGAACAGCTTCCCAAAGGCTACGGCAATAATGCATTTCCTGTGTTCGGAATGGTGCCTTACCAGCATTGGTAAAATTGGAGTCATCAAAGACGCTTTAATGCTAAGTGATTTGGACAACCCTGGAGTGCCGTTCTCAGCAGCATCTTTGCGCTCCAGAACCCTCTTGATGACATCTTCTAAATTCCTCGACGCCTGAAATGCTTCGTAAGCATCAGCGTGAACCCCCTCGAGTCTGTTATTAAAACTCCATGGCATGAAACTATGCCGCATTGCTGAAATGCAAAGCACTAATTCAGAAAGTAACGTACATGTGTTTGGCTCCAGAATTAATGCGCAGATCTTTTTTGATTAGTCGTATGAACATCTTCAAATCGTTTGCAGTACACCTAAAAAAGCACAAAGTATTGGTGAATAAGCAGGAAATTTTGCGGGACAGAAACCAAGTGGAACTGCATTACCGTGAAGCGACGTTTTCTAGGGTTTGGATCTGATCATCATCTTTGGTTACAGTTGTCAATTCTTCCAAAAAACTGTCTACCTAATAACGTTTTTCAATAATTTTAGAGCATCATGCAGAACTTTAATTTAAAAGAAAACACCACTAAAGGTGTAACGAGAATTCCACATGAAATTAATAAACCCAGATAGCTATTAAAAAGCTGAAATATATTTGTAGTCGCATATAAATAGGAAACTCACATCTTGTATGGACAAAGTACTTTTACTTGCTGGTGGGCATTTAGTAGATTTTTCAAAAAAAGTTTGAACTGTATCAGCGATATCACCCTGAAAAACGTTTAATATGTAGTGGATGTAATATCTGTGCAGCATTTGTGTCTGCGGTGTTTAAAAACGTTTTAAATGCGCATTTGATTTGGCTACAAACCTTTTCCAGATCCTCGAGCATTTCATCAATGCTTGTGCCAAATATCTTCAAAGAAACAAACCATGAAATAAGATAAAATGCAAAAACGTTCAAACGCCGAACACACGACAATGAAAGCCTTTCTTACTTGACTAAAATGATTGAGTAATTGCTTGCTCTGCATGTTGTAAACTCTCTTTACAAAGCCGGGCAACAGCAATTTGACAAAAAGATACAAATCGCCATGAAATCCGTCTAAAATTGGGGATGTAATCGTAAGAATATTTAACCAAACAATGATAAAATTTGAGGGAATTATACCATTGAGTTCCTAAATTAATAGGAAACAACAATTGAGCAAAAAAAAAGCTAGTAGTGATTGCGGGACAAACGCATTGTTCATACCTCCTCCAGTGCCTTTGTTGAAGAAATCAGATACGACTTTAGTCTTGGAGAGATAACTTGATTCTTCAGCAATTTTGGCGCACAGTCGACGAAATTCCCGAAAAGAGTTATCTCGGTGATTTGTGTTGCTGGTACTAATGCTACCAGTAGACCATTCTTTAGCCGATTCTGCCGGCTTGGAGGGGGATGGCTTTGGAGTAACTAAGAATCACAAATAAACCCGAATTTTAACAAAGGATTCGCATTCTGCGCTGCGAGGAATTAAGAAACGTTCACCATTCTTGGCTGCAGCAGCGTTTTTGGGTTTTGTAGGCGTCGCTTTCTTTGTCGCAGCTTTATTTACAATTTCTGGAAGAATAGAATAATCACAACTAAAAACTTTGCATTGTTTTCATTACAGAGACTACAGTAGTTCGGCTCAAGGGTCTATGGTTAAGGAACGTACTCGTCAACATGTATGTAATATTGCGAACGATTCGCTGTTTTTATTCTCAATCTAATTTTAAGGTAGAAGAATACATGTGAATGTAATTCACCCATACACGTAATTCGTACATACATTTCCTAGATCACTTAACGATATGGATTTACCAACTTAAAAATGGAAATCACTAGTTTTTATATTGTTTATTCGTAAATCACTAAGTAAAATTATCATCTGATACTTACGCAGCCAAGTCCTACCGGTTTTAATCAACGGTAAGCCATGGCAAGGATTTTCGACTAAACAGCTTTTAATTTTTTCAAAGGTTTCACCTTACATTAAGGCTCTATCAGGCATTTGAAACATATCTGTTATCAATGTCTTAGAGGTTACTAGAATTTAAAGTGCCCAATATGTATGACGTTACAGAGCATATTGCATAAGCGTGTTGGATCGAAAATTAAATTTATGATTGATGATGATGTTATTTAAAAGTTATTTGAAATGCCATAAAATTAATGTTCGATGGCATCATATCCTGATTCGACATCAAGCCTAGTTCCCCCTAATGGAAGGCTGTGACAGCCCAGGGCGAAGGTTTATGATTTTATCGAAGAAACCAACACTATCAAGAACACCCACCATCAGATCTTGCACTTAAACTCAAAATCAGTGAGGACAAGTGACGCAAACAGAGGGTCAAAACAATATTATTCATAGGATTGGTCCTCCTCCACAGCTGATGAGTAACATTTTTCCCCCCAAATTTAAACCCATACAAGGTTTAGCTAGAATTTTATGGCCACACTTCTAAAACAAGAGCTATAATATTTACAAGCTAATGGTGACAGTCCCCACTGATGCGATTTCAAGCCAAATAAGTTTCAAAGTCAATCAATAACAAATATGTTTTTGGTTGAGCTAACATCACGCTACTTTAGACTTTGCACTATGCTAAATGTTCATCTTTATTCATTGTGTTACACAAGTGGTGAATAGCTAATGAATATGCCGTTACTTCCAACAGCAGCACTTTGCTAATAATGATTATGATTCGGTATTGGGACATGATATGGTTGCCATGCGGTTTGAGCTTTTAAGACACAGGGTATGAAAGATTTAAAAGAGTCTATGGAGTCCGAGCAACTTGATCAATCTTCGTAAACTGATATTCATAACATTATGAGTTGATAGATGATTTAAAATCTCGTTAAGCATTGACATTGGATTAGATTGTGAACCCGATTGATTTTGTTGAGATTGCGGAGGCTCTAGGGGTGTACAAATGGTCAATTAGAATAAGCGCCAATTATTTTAGTTTACTATTTGGACTATTTGGTTTTCATAAAATTCAATGCATTCTTACACTGTTATAAATGAGAGCACTTATCAGGATACATCGAGCAAATTTCGGCACGTACAGTATGCATGTTCAAAAAATTTCGGTTTCTTTTTTAGTTCCTTCATTTTTACAGTATAAAATTCGAGTTTCGATTTTGCCCTCAATTAGTAACCAATCAGTTGCTATCAGGGGTGTAATGCTAAGATTCATCATATAACGATATAACGAGTAATGGTTTGGTTGGGTATCTTTGCGCTCGTTATAACCATGTTCGACTGTATTTGGAAACCAAGGTGGTATGGGGTAGTGATAATATCCTTTAAGTCAAAAAACTAAATGAAGCCGGCACAACCTTGCATAAATAAACTGAAAACATTCCAAGTTACATTAAAAATCTTATTGTACCCGTCATATGCTGCATAACTGCTCCTCTGTCCTCCTCCTTAATGTCATCCCACCCATCAAGATCACTCGGATTTTCAATTTTCTTGGTGGTGGCTCTGGCCCTAGCGAACGTCTCAAAGACGCAGTTGACGTGAAACCACTGCTTCATATCCCCTCCGCTGTCCGTAAATGGGTTGGGGACAATCTTGGCAATGCGCAAGATGCCCTTTTCGATTTTTTGCTTGCATTTCTTGCAGCCCGCAGTGCCACGCTTGGCATATTCTATGCAAAACCCATTGGTTGGCATTTTGAAACCAATGCAATTAGAATGACGTGCGGTCAATCAAAGGGACACGGTCCAATGTCCTGCGGCTTATTTCCCGTAACGATGCCGATTAGGATATCAAACTTCAACGCAGAAAATGACTCCTATGTCGATTAAAGACCCTTATTTGGGCGTAGGCTGAAGATGCATTAGTGCTGGAAATCTATAATAGCAAAGAAAATATCATAAAAGCCGCTCGCTTACGTATTACATGGTGCGATGGGAGATGTTGCTAGGGTCAAGGGCAACAAAGTGTGCGAATGGCTTCGTCAGAACGCATTAAAATTGCCGAAAATAGTTATGACAATTAAAATTACGTGAATTTCAAGTATGAACCAATGGAGCTAGACAGCTAGTTGCCAAATTCACCGAGTAACTTGACTCTTTTATTTCTGTTCTGGCTGTAGCTTGACCTGGTGGCTCCACTTTCACTCTGGGTCTCTGGCAGTGTCTTCAACTTCTGCGATAAGACTTAACTTATTTATTCAGTTTGGATTTTATTTCTTGGTATTTATTATTTCTTGGACAAGTTGCTAGGAGACGCAATGCACATTATGCCTCTCATCGATACATTTTCGATAAATTGTAAAGAACCTTAAGAGCGTAAATATTTTTGTGTACGACCATCGCTTCCAGGGATAGTATTCATACGCTAACGCTTAAAATCAGTAGCTGGCATTGAATAAAATTGGGTATTTTAGCAAAATAAACTTACCGACATCAATTGCGAATTTGCGATTCAGAATATTCACTGCTTGCATTCTTTAACCATAGCCATTCCAGCCTGCCAGTGGCACCATCTCTCTTTCACTATTGGCAACTTCACGCTTAGCGCCCTCTTTCGGTAAATATTTCTACTAACAAAGGAATTTCATGTGCATTGCATGAAGGTATTAAGCGCCATACCCCCTCTTTAGTCATCCCCAAAAATATTTTATTTCATCTCAAAATATTATAGGGGGCCATTTCCCACCTAGTACAGCAACGAGGAAGCAATTGGGACACTTCTAGGTCTGAAGGAGTGAATTAATGTAAGTGATGGCTCGTATTTAATTTTGATAAAATTTATAATAACTCGACTACTTGTTAATGAATCTACATGTATTTTCACCTGCCCATTTAATGGTCACGTATATGATTGGTTGATGGGCTGAACTTAAACATACTGATGCAGTGAAGGCTTGTCCATAGAAAGTAGTCTTATTAATTAATTTATTTAGACAAAAATGTCTCGGTTTCGAACTGTTTCGATTGGTGATATTTTTTAACGAAAAAAAAAAACTTTTAGGATTTCTGTTCTTTAATTTTTACTTCATATTTAAAAAAATCAACTATTTCAAAAATACTGAATTCGAAATAATCCCTTGTAATAAAATTAAAAAGAAAAGATATGTATTATTTTACCAGAAAAAAAATGACAACATTATTTATAGCAAATCGGATTTTCGAATTTTCTCTGTAATATTTTGCGTAAGAGGGTGAAGCAAGTGACCGAGGATTACAAATTTATGGTAAAAAATGCCAACAAATATAATCCGTTGTACAGTAAAAGTGTATTTAGTTTGTGATATATTGTTACTGGTATTACAGCGAGTGACCGTACAGAATGTTAAAAACAGGTTTCAAAAAAACAGTTTTTATATGCCTTGAGTGCCGTCAAACCTGAATGAAATCTGCTTTTTAAAATATCCTCAATGCAAACAAAAGTCCATTATCTGCCGTATTTTTGAAATGGCTTACTTGAATTCGCCAAAATTTTCAAAAATACATGACCAATGGGCACACTTTAGATGCCGGAATTTCGCCTGTATTTATAGTGCCAAATTGCATCACCACCCAGCTTAAGCGCTGCCCATCTAAAACATGACCAAAATAAACAATTCACTTTTTGAACAAGGATTTGGTCATATTTAGCTTCACGCTTGGCCCTCGAGTCTTTATGCAAAATAAATTGTCAAATCTTGTAAAAAAAATAAAAAGAAAAAAGAAAACTGATCGGGCTCTCAGGATGATTTATCCAGTTCCTAAAAAAAATCTTAACTTATCACACTAATTTATCAAACAGAATTTGCAAAAACTGTAATATAATACAAATTATCTGTTAAAAATGAAAGATATAAAAATAATAATGTATTATACTTCTGAATTTGTCGTCCCCTGTGTTGATCCATTTGTTCATGATTCGTTTAATTTCAAAAATTTACGAAAGTTTGTAATTTGAAGGTTTTTAAACCATTGATACACAATTGAACAAGTGATTTGAGAACATAGTCAGTTTAAAATTTGTTACCCTGGGCTGTCATTCATTTGAAATTACCCTGACCAATTCAACTCCTTACTGATGGCCCATTGCCATTAGATGAGGAAATCGTCTAATATTTGTAAATTATAGCTTGTAATATTATTTTGATCTAAAAATCAGGTCATATTCGACCGCTTTGATTTCACAACAATATTTGCGCTACGTGATTTTTTCATGTGTCTCAAATTTCCTTTTGGGTTAAATCTCCCATTACCAGTAAACTTGAAAATAAATTGGCATTTTTGAAGGTATTATCAAAACGTCAAAAATAATTTTTTTGCGAAATTACAAAAAAAATCTTTTTGAAGGCTGAGGTCATTCGGTAGATAAACATCCTCAATATAGACATAAACAAGTAATGACCTTTATATGAGCCACAACAAAACATTTGAACCGTTTTAAATTTAACCGCTGATTTATGATAAGTCGATTATTTTGGTAGCGGGAAAGTTTAGTCAAATAATTTAGGTTTATTTCACTTTCACTGATGTCTATTTATCATTGTCATGCAATATAACCCATTGTTTATAACACGAAAAAAATGCAAGGAAGCTAGGTAATGGAATTTTTAAATTTAAAATGAAATCTGTGATTTATAACCAATTGATCGTTTTTAAATAAACGAATTAGTTTTAAAGTTATATGATGTTTTTTAAAAAAATTATAGGCCTATAAAGAATAATTCAAAACGTTTAAAACTTGCGTATACGGTACGTTGAAATAGTTCGTTTAGAATTTATATGGTTTTACAATAATGTATGAAATTTACAAAATCAAAAATGCTGATTAAAATATTAATTTCCACAAAATATTTCTCTCATTTATGCAATTTTCGAAAAATATTTTTATGTTTTGTAATGACCATGAATAAACATCTTCAAAAATACCACGCATAAATTTCAGCTCAAACGAGAATAAAAAAGCTGACGTTTATTTGCAAATACTTCGAGAAAACTAAATTAAACTTTATTGGAAATTCATTATTCTTTAGCGGGTATCAAATGAATATTAATATTAATATAGAAATTAAAAATGGAAGTTAATAAATATAGCTTGGCGATGTAATTACATCAACTAGGTATTTAGTGAATTCTGGTGCGTTACTCGTGGTGATGTGTTGTACCAAAGTTAATAATAATAATAATCAACGTGGGAATTTTGTTAATAACAGCATTTCTAGGAATTTGAACATTAAAAATTCGTTGCCGATATTCAGGCGAAAGCATGGTCCGTAAAGTTTATCCAGAAATGCAATAAAATGAAATTTAAATGCCTCAGTGACATTCAGAATCGAA
This sequence comes from Rossiulus vilnensis, assembly GCA_034700785.1. Taxonomy (NCBI): domain Eukaryota; kingdom Metazoa; phylum Arthropoda; class Diplopoda; order Julida; family Julidae; genus Rossiulus; species Rossiulus vilnensis. Next base: position 12,633 of record JAQIXS010001084.1, on the reverse strand, counting down.
TTTCATTCTTGCTTATTTTTAATTTTATAAGATTAAATCTCATACGTGGGTTTTGAATACTTAAAAGTCACATGAGCGTAAGCCTACAACCACTTGCAAATATGTCATTAGAAAAATGACAGCGAATGGTCCTTTTAATCTTTAACTTCAAAATTATCTACTTAATCCTAGGTCACGTTTTTGATCTGTTCAAAACTAGAATATACCAATAAAAATTCATCTCATTTAGCACGCCTTCCTAGATGAAGCCACACCGATGCTCAACGGATGGAAAACGAGTTATGTGACAGGAAAGATTATTCGCAAAATAAGCTCTTGCATTCTATTGGCCCATTTGAATTCTCAGTTTATTCTAATTTTGAGCAGAATATAGAGCTGTAATGCCATTTCTTTTTAGTCCTGAACGCTAATGTTATGTCACTAATCCATAAATGGTTTATTTTCATCATTTTTATGAATTTATAAATTGAACGTGGCCCCATATAAGTGGTTATTGTAAGAATGTGAAAGTATATACACGTATATGGATTTTATAGAATTATATAAACAGCGTATAGGCATACATGTATATGATTAAAATTACAGTTTATATGGCCATTTACATATAGGTTAATTTATTCTCTGTTTAATTAATTTCCGGTGTAATAATGTATGAAAAAAGCCATATATGTCCATTATGCAGCTTTAATTCCTCAGTTTTCTTTTAGTACATGTAGCTAGTTTTACTTTCATGTGGTTGATTTTGCAATATTTTTTTATGAAAGAAATACGGTAAGCATCGATGATTCGATAAGTGTCACTTGATGTTTAGTTGCTTAAAATTCGGCCTAAATTTGATCAATCATTAACTCGAGAGCTTAAGTTTAAGATACAGATAGAAAATATGGAGATAAGTAAATGCAGCCCAACTCAATGTAACTGTATTCATGAAATATGCCATTTTTATTATTTTTACTAAAGATTTTATTGCTCGATTTAACAATTGTTTAAAATTCCATCTTGTACCCCTAAGCATAAACAATAAGAAACAAACACTGCAACCAGGGTCCTTATCGCATATGCTACGGTATTCATCTTAAAATAGCATTACCCATATCACCACAAATAGTCATAAATCACTTAATAATACTATGTAAATAATGATATATGTTAAATAGTGTCTTGTTAAATATTTGATCCGCATTTAACAATTGTTCGAAATTCCACTAAGAAACCACTATTCGTTACCGTAATCGAAAACAATAAAACACCTTGCTGAAACATGTCCGTTTGCAATAACATTTTATAATTTATTATCGTTCGAGCTTTGATATTTTCTCTTTTTTTATAAAGAAATTGATCCCCATTTTAATAATTGACTAAATTATGGCTAGTGAACCTGGCACACGCATCAACAATAAAACGCTTTGCTCAAAATTGTCTTTTGCAATAAAAGTTTACTTTTAATTTGCTGATTTCCGTTCAATTAAAATCAAAATTCAAGATCGTTCGTGTTTTGTTCTTTTTTCTCTCGCTTTTTTTTTAAAGATATTGATCCCAATTTAAAAAGTCATTATAATGTAACTATTAACCTGTCATACACATGAAAAATAAAGCATGTTGCTCGAAATTGCCTTAGGCAAACAAATTTTACGTTCAATTCACCGCTTTTCCATTAGAGTACAAACAAATAAAATCCGCCATCATTCACCTTCTTTTAAGAAAGTAATCCGTAATTAATAAATTCTCAAAATTTCACTATGAAACCTACCGTAAATATAAACTCGAAATCTTCTTTCGTCATAAAAGTTTACCAGTAATTCGCTGATTTTCTAACTGATAATAAATCGTGATTTTTTTAAAAAATTTATTTTATTTTAAAGAATATTATCCGAATTTTAAAAAAAAATGCTTAGAATTATGCCACGCAAAACTGCCATCCACCTTTATTTGTTATTTTTAATTTTTCCAAAATTACATTAAAGTAAAATAGCCTTCTTAATTGCAAGTGAAAACAACCAATTGCTACAGTTAACGATTAAAATATTAAATCGACTATCAATTAACAGTCCAAATTTTTTTTCTCAAAATTGCTCAAAATCGACCACCACCATCTACCTTAATTTGTTCTTGATCATTTTATCAATTGGGATCAAATAAACACGAATATGTAAATTTTCCTCGCAAGTGAATTTGAACAATCACTCCATGCAGTTATGAGTTGAAAATTAAATCAATTATCAATCGAAATCGATTTTTAGAAACCTGACTCCACTATTAGCGTGAGTGTTTTTTTTTTTCCGATTTCACGAAAATCAAAATTCGCAATCTTGGTTAAAACACTCGGTCCTTGGGTTTTGGTCCATTAAGTTTTCCAACTCATCCGTGTCATTGGCCAACCAACTTTCGTTTTTTTTTTTTTAAAGTTTTAAAAAATTTAAATTCTTGACTCATCCGTCCGCTCCTGTTTATTTATTTTCGAAGAACTTTTTTTTGTATTTTTTTATTTCTGTTATCTGTGGCCTACATGTAATCTGTGAGGCCACACGTTGGCTCGCTTTTAGCCCACGCTGCAAGAGCGCAAACCAACTGTTGAGCATTTTGAGAATTGGATGCACCAATTAGAGCCGCAAGAGTGAGGCAAGAAGAGACCAATCAGTGGCCGCTAAGACAATACGGCTGCGTGTGGGATTCTTGGACCAGATATGATGTCACTCCAGGCCATTCCTCAAAGAACTGCTTTAAATGCCCTGACTCGAGCACAATCCCTTCAGTTCACCAGCGTTCTTTGCCCAAGAAAGTTTCATCACAACTTCTGTCCTGCAAGACCTCTTTTGTCCAACGACTGCTAGAACCGGAAGAAAAGACTACCTGCCATCAGCTGCTCAATCGTTTTACCTAACATCGAGTCTTCGTATTTATCAAAAAAAAAAAATCCATATGAGAGTCACTAACCTGAGTGTGGCATCCGTTCACCTGATGCTTCTGGGAGTCGTGTTCTTGGTGGCGTTTTGTCTAACAGCCAGCGGCATGCCATCGCCGCATTATCTCCGGGAAGAACTCAAAGCAGAATCTCCGGTAAATATACCAACAGTTTTCAGTTTTCATAATTTTTGAAATGATTTGGGTGTTTGATACAATTACGGTCTGCTTATTCTTTGGCCAATGATTTCTTGTAAAGAACCTTTTGGGTAGAGAATGCCATTGATGAACATTGATGTCAAATATCCGTCATTAAGCTGTCTTTTGAAACCTTCGACAACTTCAAAAAGAGCTTGGCCTGGTAGATTAATGATTTCTTTAGATTATCTACCTTAAATTGTAAAGCCTTACCCAGCACCATGCAAAGAAAAAATACACGTTTTTTTTTCAAACACTTATAATTGCTAAATGTATTTTTTTTCCTAGTGTGGAATCCCCAGTGCAGTTAGTTTTTAAACTTGAAAATGTTCCATTTATTTATATACAAATTAAATGAACTTGAAAAAAACCGTTATGCGATAACAGGTTTTTTTCCGCTCTCGATGAAACCTCCTAAGATGGGCAACGGAGATTGCATAACGGGTATTTTTTTGTAAAAAACAATTTTTTACCAAAAACAACGTATTAACTTGCAGCGCCTCTAGCGTTAAAATAAGAAAACGTTCGTAAAATTGAGGTCTTAAATATTGACAGTTAAAGTGCCAAAATTTAATTTAATTTTCACATTATTTTTAACATTATTTGATTGTCAGGTTTATGACTAACTTCATTGCTTAACGCTTCTGGCTCTATTGTGATTTTGATTGCGAAATTTTATAAAATAATACGAAATATTAACAATTTCATTTCGTATACTATTACGTTTATTGCGTAAGAAAATCTGTCCATGAACGTTAATTACTTTTAACAAATTAATTTCGTAGCATCAAATATTACCTCTATCAAGTACAATTTTCATAATGTGATGAGCAGTATGGTTTTCCAGTTTGATGGGTATTTAAATGTACAGTGTGTTTTGCAAAATCTTTCATTGCATTCAAACTTTGCAAAGTAAGATCGCTGAAATAACTAAGTATCCAACTAAGTATCGCTGTCATACTGTTAATAATATTTCTGCATACAGTACAAAATAGTGACGAGTTATAGAATATCATGTCTATTTCTAAACTAAGTAAACATACGTGAAATAATTAAAACAATATTGTCATTGATGGGATGAGATTTGCAAAAACTTTAAATGAATAATTCCTTAGTTGGCGCTTAAATAACGAAACATGAATTTTATTTATATTTTAAGCTATTTCTTTGCGCTATTCAAATATTTAGCACTAAAATATCTAAATAACCCAAATTTTGGTGCATTTTTTGTATATTTTTTATAACTTCTGTAACTTTTGTATTTTAAAAAACCAAAAAATGATACGTCCACAACGCAAGAAAGTGTTCACATCTGCCTCAAAAGCTTAATATCAATACTAAATTCATTTTCCATTTAGAATTGATGGAACACTAGGGTCTGATAGATTTTTTTTATATAATTTAAAAATGCCCCGTTTATTTATATAAAAAATCTTGCGAAAAATCCGTAATGCAACCACCGAAAACAGTAATTTTCTCTCGATGAGACCTCCATAGATGATGTGCATAGGAGTTTTCATAACGGTTTTTTTTCTCCAAGTTTATTCATGTTTTTATCAGTAAAAATAATTCAGAAATAATCATTCTTTTTTATTCTTTTCGAAAAAGAAAAAAAAATTGCCAAAGTTGTTTCCATGGTGGGCATCCTTCTCGGTCGGATTTAAGTCCATTTTTGTTTTTAAAACCAAGTTTATTTGTGTTAGCAAGTGTGCTTTTTACGGTTATGCTATTTTTGCGTAACGCACCCCTGGCACATCACCTGAATTTAGTTTTGCGAAATGACCGCCCGGGGCGCAGGAATCCATCGCAAAATCCTCGATCGATGATGGCTCTGCTTTTGAAAACGATGTCCAAAAAAGGACAACAGGCAAATATTTTGTGCAAAGTGAATTCCAATAGCGTGAATTTGAGAGTCAAAGGAACCAGCATCCTATCCGTTTTGTTTATGCTTTTTCCGCAAAAATGCGTCTAAGGGGGGAGGGGGCCTGAAAAATGTGTTCAAATACGGTGCTAAAACTGCTCTCAAATGTTTACTCTTGAGAGTTGCGGCTTCATCACGAGTTCAAAGGGAATGAAAAAAAAATAAAAAAAATTGTGGGCTGCTTTAGGCAAGGTTAACAAAAAGAGTGAGAAGAGCTAGCTATTGGCATTTTAAGTATTTCTCACTCTTTTAATCTTATCTTAATATCCGCTGATGATTGATTTAATGCATCCAGTTTTTTAAAAAAAAAATTATTATCCAAAGGAGTTGAAGAAATTTCTCAGAGGCTGACACACATGTTGCTGTGACATGTTGTGGTCAAACCGAGATTTTTATGGCCGAAATAAACTGAATTCTTGCTCTAGTTTATACGCAACGTAAACTTACTCGTAATCATCCACCCACGCAATACCTTTTTTTTAAACTCGATTTTTTAAAAGCGTTTTGAAGTATTTCTTAAAGCGCCCCATTTACGGTGACCAATTGATTGACCTGAAGGTATTGACCAGGCGTTTAGATGATACGCAATTAGGCCCGTCATTAGTATTTAATAATTTCTTTTGCCGAAAAAAAAAAAAGGACATTCTTGTTTAAGGCCTACTCAAATGGATGACCACCATGCAAAAAAAATGCTTGGTGTAATTGCTAAATTTACTTTATCGATGTGGAATTGGTTGTCCGCTAGGGTCTGAGATATTTGCATAATTTGAAAATGTCCTATCCGTTTATAATTTTTTTTAAACATATGCCACCTTTTAACCTAGATTTTTCAAGTTCATTTATTGTTTTTTTTTTTCAATAAACAAACTTGACACTTTTGAATTACGTTAAATAACTCAGACCCTAAAGGACAAACAATTATACGCAAGGAAAAAATTAAGAATTATATTAATTAATTAATTACTACATGTAAATTGCTACATCTTTAAATTTAATTCCTCCATCTAGGCAAAAAATATTTGTAATTTAAAAGACGTTTTTTCTTATGCCCTAACCAAATAAATATGCAAAAATACGCAAAAATAGCAAACACACAAAAAACACGTTTATTATTTAAAGTGTAGGCCTGTCCGTCACTGGGGGTCAGTCTAAATTCATTTAATTTGAAAATGCTTTTTTATTTATTTAATAATTGAATAAACATGGAAACGTTGCTACGTTCGAAAGTTTGATTGCGGTTTTATTTAAAAAATAAATAAATAAAAGACTATGTACGTGCAAAAGTTCTACCAGCTTAAAAGCGTATTTCCCATTTTTTTAAAGAGATTTAATGGAAGCCTACTTTCTCATTGTTTAAAACTCCCTACAAATTATGCACTGAAGTCAACAAATCCTCATCGAATCGGTAGAAACTGGTCAAAACCCACAAAACGAGGTGAGCCTAAATAAGTTCGGAGGCGACATGTCCAGTTTCACTTTTAACGATAGTAATTCCTTAGACTTGACACGATTAACTAAACGTTTTACTTTCGAAAACAGTTTTACCTTTTCGATCATTTCTTAATGCTTGCTAACACGCTATGCAACCACCGAATAGATTGGAGGTTTTTTCCCATGTATATTTGATTTTTAATTATTAAATTTGTCAATATCAAATTATAAGATAACCAATAGACCCTCGAGGACGACCAATTTTATAAGATAAAGAATTCATATTAAGTATATTCGAAGCTAATTGTTTCAATTGCGTTTCATGGTGTAGGCGTTTTTGGCTACTACTTTCGATTCCAGAATTCAATAAACTTAATGTTTGTATAAATCGTGATTAAAGATTGCATGCCATGGAAATAAGCCTATTGACAATTTATCCTTCTAATCTGTGCAGATCCTCATTATGAAAAGTGAATTGAGAGCGGTATCTTCGTTGAGAAATGTTGTTGGCTTTTTTTAAGATTTAATCGATTTTAGAAAAAGTTTAGATAAAAACGTTCAGAAATAAATGGTCTGGATGAAAGCCCTTTTGGGAGAAGTGTTTGCCCAGATTGATTCCGTTGAAATTCCATTAAACTGAAACACAAATCTTGCCTCGGTCAGGGATTAAGAGACACTTGTTGACGAAATAAGAAGGCTTTCAGTCTGGCGAAAATTCATCCATTAACTGGATGGAAGAACAAGCTTTTTACAATCAATGGGAAGCCAATCAATGACGTCACGTTAAATTTTAAGAAAAAAATAAATCAAATTTTTAAGACGAACATGTGCGAAATTTAATTTAGTGCAATTTTCCTTATATTTCTTTAAACCTAAATGCTTTATGAAAAGTCATCGAAGGGAATCGATTATGGGTTAATTTCTTGTGAGGTTGTTTGACGGGTTAATTTTATGCAATTTTTCAAAATAGATGAGACTGAAAATTTAATGTTTTCTTTAATTGCTTTCTATTCAGCTTACCTTTAAAAAATCACTTGAAATACTTGAACGTTTCAATGATTGAATGAAGAATAGTTTTTAATAGCTTTAATGTTTTACTTCAAAATCTTATAACACCCTGTAAAGACCTATTATTATACGTTTTCAAAATTTAATACGAAATTTACTGAATATTATCTTAGATGTTTGTTATTAATTTTTATTTTTCTCAAAACTCATTTAAATGTAACCGGTACATTAAAAATATATTTCCAATACTTTTTCTGCCTACAAAAAAATGTAAAAGAATATATGTAATTGAACAAATGAATTTGTCATACAAAATATGTAAATTAAGCAGTCCTAACTTCAGATATTATTTTTCGTGTGACAAACCGGGAAACTCGTTTGTTACACAACATGTAGCAATCTGTAACATTTGTTTTGAAGCCGGGTTTATTTTTGTCAATTTACCGAATATCATCTTAGTTATTATTGTAGCTATGGAAACAAACAGTCGTTAACCATCCATTTACTTAGTTGGCATTGCTTCCTATTATTGAGGAAATGAGGATTTGCTTCGGCGAGGAGATGTTCAGACAGGCAAAAGGTTCATTAACTGATAATTGTACGAATAACTGACATTCCTTGTTTACTGATTGAACGATAAAACAGAAAGGAATCTTGATAGAATGAAAAAAGAGGCTTGTGAAATACTGTACTGCGCTACCAACTATGCCCACAATCCTTATTATTATTTTCAAATTTATTGTACCCAATGTAGAATTGGTCGTCTACTAGGGTTCCAGCTTTGGTTTTTAATTTCAAAATGCCCCGTTTATTGATAACATATTTTTTTAAAAAAATTGAAAATAGCCATTCTGCGAACGCCTTAAGTGGAGCTTTTCTGCATGACTAGATTGCATTGCGGGTTGCATAATTCATTTTTCAAATTTCTCTATTTTTTTATCAATAAACGGAACTATTTATAATTATAAACCGAAGCTAAACTCCTTGTACACGACCAATTGTACATTGGGAAAAATGAATTTAGAAATTATAGAAAGTATGTAAGGATGAAATGTGCGAGCAAAATTCTGCAGGTGGCATTAATTTTATCAAAATAATCTAAAGAGAAACAATGTTGATTTTTCAGGAAGAAGCGGAGGCCAAGCTAATGATGATTAACAAAATTCTGGGATCCATGGCCGAGATGGGTCCTGAAGACTACGATCCCTACTTTGACAGTGTTAAGGACATCGAAGTGAAAAGGGATCTTCCGACGAGGAAACCTAAAAGTAAGCCTAATTTCAGCATCACCTGTTCTTGTCACGAACTGGCCCATTAGACGAGTTTTATATCTTACAAAAATAGCTCATAAAAAGTTCAAAATTGAGTCCACCATTCATTGTAGTCTATGGCACCGATCTCCAACCATTAAGAGATGGTTAGCTTATAGATTACTCATTCCAGCAATGGAGACCAATGTCCAAATGATTGCATGCGTTATGGAACTGGCACGATTAACCACAAACAGGCAATCGCAATCGATTGGTCTATTTGAATTTCCCGAAATAATGCCTATTTATCTAAAGCGTAATAATGAAAAAATATATTACAAAAATATGTGAATTACTAAGTAGGATTTAAAGATTCAGGCTAGACTTTTTTGTTCGCATTTTGAAATATGAAACTCAAAGTCTCGTAATGTCTAAAAAATAGAACCAATAATGAATTGGCAGTTTTGCGTTGTCTGGAAAACAATCGAAAACACAATTAATTTTTTTTATAAATAAAAGTTTAAATTAAGATAAGGAAAATAATACGATGTGTGAAACTAAATTAAAAACGACTAGCTAAGATTCGATGGTTCAGGCTAGACGTTTTAAGTCGGATTTTGAAACAATAAACTAGTAGTTTTGTGTATTCTGAATCAAAACACAATCAAAATTTTAAAAAAACAACCCTAAGATAACATAAGATTAGAAGTGTTAGAATCAAAGATTTAGGTTAAGATTTTTCGATTTTTGAAATTATAAGCTAGACGTTTTAAAAGTGTCGTCTGGAAACAATGTGTGAAACTAAATTCAAAATTGCAAAGTTAGAATCGAGTCGCATTTTGAAATACGAAACCCGAAGTCTCGTGTTGATTAAAAATAAAAAACACAAACATTTGAAATATAAAAAAAATATATGAACTTTTGAGGGTCAACAGCACGTGTCTGAGTACACACCCCCAGCACCACAAACTCGATCGTAAACTCAACTTTTTTTTTCGTTCGCCTTATCATAGCCTTTCTAATTACTCGTGGTAATTATATTAACATTATTAATTTTTTTTTTCAATTTTTTTTTGTGCAAATTTTTAGCAATCTCAAGAATGTGTCCTCTCAAGCTGTGCAATCATGCGAGAGGTCGAAGACGATGACTGACCAGTTCCTTCGTGGATTATTAGTACGTGGTGATACGCTTCAGGCATCTGCATAATTAAGATTTTTTTCTTTTCATGCCATCATCTTATATATATTTTTTGTTACCGAAAAGCATTCAATGTGACTCATTATAGATAATAAAGACGTGAAAATTCGCTCGTAAATGCGTCCACCCACGTGTTAACATTTCGGTGTTTTTTTTCCCAACAGAGATTTAATTCAATCGTTAAAATAAAAAAATAAAAAACCACCATTTATTTATTTCGGCGAATCGCTTTTGAACCTTCAATTCTTCCACTTTTATAGATATTATTCGCCCTTGGACACCATCTCGGTCTCAATAAACAGGTTTTTTTGCGAATCCCCACTGGTCAATGTGTTTGTCCGAAATTCGAGACATCCATTGATACGGGTGGTCTTAAATGTTTATTTAATTGCGGCTTCGCTTTTTATCAAAAGAGACGAAATGTGCAACCGGTTTTTATAAAACTTTTTAAAAAACATCGCCACTGATTTACGAGCATTATTTTTGGCGAATCCTGAAAGATGTTTTTAGTAAATTTTCCACTGATCATCAGACGCCCGAAACACAATTGCTGCTCTTTCACGATTTCTGGTAAAAGTCCAATGCTCCCGTATCAGTGAGATATGGAGGCGAAATCGCCAGCCTGCGTGGGATTTGCGATGACCTTTGGATATTTAACTTTTTTAATCGCTACATTAATGGAAATTTTCGGTGGCCTTCTGCACCCTTCTCAGCTTATTAACAAGATTTAGCGACTGATTAAGAGGACGTCCACGAATACCCGGATGATAAAAGTAAATATGGGCCGTATATGACTTATCCCATGTAGGGTTAGACCAGAAATTGGGCCACAAAGGGACCTACGTGTCCAGTCATATCCAAATTTTTAATTTAGACCAGAGATCTCAGACATGTCCAGGGTGTAACATCCATATATGTCCATATACTGTTTAAAAAAGTACATAATACCCATGCATGTCCATATATATCCAGGTATAGTATCCATATATATATGCCCATGCACTGTTTAATTAAGTCAATAAAATCCGTGTTTCCCTTCATATCCATATACTTCCACACATGACCATATATGTCAACACTCAGTTTATGTATAGATACGGTCATGCATACAAGTATCTCTGCATGCCTATAACTGGAAAATAAAATACTGTAGTTTTTTTTATTATTAAAGTTAAAAATGTATTTATTTTCGCATTTGCTTAAAGGTTAAATTAAATATTTTTTATCTAAATTTGTCTCTCCTGGCAATGTCTATAAATGGCCATATATGGCTCCTGTATGTTTATGGTCATTTATGGCATATACAACCCTACATGTGGCATCACCATTGTCGAAACTGAATTTCCGTTAACTGAGGACTGTCCTTTGAAAAAGATTTCCAACGACTGATGACTCCGAAGAATGGATCCGAATGGACTCGGATTTTCATTAAACGGGTTTGGATGTAAGGTCAGTTTTGATGAAAGTGTCTTCCACTGGAGAGACCCGTGATTTCTTGGTACTTTCGAGGTGATTTCGAGGACAATAATATCAGAGAAGTAATTCTTTCTAATGATAAATATCCAATATCTTAAACTTTTTGAGGGCAGTTTTTGAATATTCTTTGGGGGTATATATATATATATGAGATAGGCGGTCACAAGGGGTGCTAGGACAGGGGCAAACTAGCAATGCACTTGTGCTGGTCGAAATTGCCCATTTACGGAATTTAATCGGCTAAATTAAATGATATCACGTCGAGCATCGCGGACATGATCGTGGTCACTATAATCGCTTTAATACATACCAAAAATCAACATTTTCAAAGTACGAATTTTGCCGCAATACTTTTTGGGACACGTGCATTACTCAATTTGCTCAGGTACGTATCTGCAAAAATGTGATATTTTATTATTTCTAATAATTTTTGAAAATGTTACCTACGACTGTATCTTTGTTAGTAATTTTGGTGCTATAGATTATACATGTACATGTACATGCGTGTGTAAAATTATGCGCAAGCAATTAGCCCTAATAAATGTAATGAACCCGTAATTATTTTGTAAACTAAAATGTTGTAGCACATTTTAACCATGTATAAGTCCTCATTAACTTCATTAAAAAGATTGTTGAAACGTGATAACTTACGGTTAATTTGTTAAACAAACAAAAAATACCAACATTTTACACGACGACTGTTGGTAATTTATGATTTAACATCGTTACAACTTGAACAAAATAACAAATTGCATCTAATCTCAATCAAAAACACATTATATCATATAAACAAAACGATTTCGCTACAAACCGCAACCTTATAATATGCAATTTTTTTTAATGAAACAAAGTTGGCAGCAGTGAACTCGTAACATGACCTACACTTAAACCTGAACCCTCGTCGACCACAAGGGTATCACTTAAATACATGTAAGTGTAACAACTTCAATTGCAATAAATTTTCACGATTCAATGTCTTCCCAGAAATAAAGCGACGATCAATAAGGGGGAAAATGCAATTAAAGTGTAAAATATCCCCAAACACCGAAGATTTAGTGTCACTATCAATAGCAGATTATTACATCTTCAACCGAGCAGATATAGTGGCGCCATCTGTTGGTCATTATAGTACAAGGGTAATTTAGTTAAATTGCCAAATAAAAACTTAGTTTAATCTAGGACTCCAGGCTCAATGTAATACAAGGTTATACAAGCATAAACCATTCGTACGGTACATAGTCCAAAAGTGT
>JAQIXS010001083.1:0-34055 GCA_034700785.1 Rossiulus vilnensis | reverse complement strand
ATTAGCGAAAGGTTGCCCAAAACCTATTCCACTTTACAAGTTAGCGAAATTTCCAAATTATGGAGTTCCATTTTACCGAGAGACTAGAGTTGACTGTAACATTTAAGCTGCAATATTTCGAGTGATTTCGGCGCCACATTGTGAACGTCTCACCAGAAATTAGGTGTAGGAGCATGTTATAGCCCTTGATGATGTAATCAAAGGATCTAAAACCATTTATGATAGACAGATAAAAGAAAACTAAACTAACATTTCAGTACATCATTTTATAGTCAAAATATAGACATCAGCATTCTTAGCACGATTAGGTTTATAGAAAAATGAAAATAATGTCGTATTACATTTTGTGCTTCAGATTTCCTCAGCTGTGCTAATTGAAGCAATTATTTATTACGAGTCGTTCGAACTTCGATTTGAGGTTCTTAAACTAACCGCAAAATTTCAAGTTCAAGATGGCGGCTCGACCTCATTCAAAACAAGAACAGTGGCAGGAAACAACGCTCCAGGAAAGCTTGTTTACTATATGGGATATTAAAGTTTAATTACGATTATCTACTTACAGAGCAACACAAGCATCTCAAGGCCCTTTGCGATTACATCAAGAAGCATTTCTGGATGACGCATACATTTGTATTAGCCGTTTACTCACAAAATATTTTTGATTTTGTTGAGGATATCGCTCGAGCGTGCATTCCCAATTACCCACATCCTGAGTTCCATGGCAATATTAGCCCAAGCGTTTACTTTTCCCCAATTATAATGCACAGGGAAAAAATGTTATATGCACTTTTGCAATCGGTTTTTTTTTCAGTTGCTGACAACGCATGCTTTTTAAATTCGATGAGGTTGTTTCATTAAATATGCACAGCGACGACTTCAACCCTCATCAAAATAATTGCACCAAGTACTAGACAGGGTTGAGAGCCAAGGGTCATTCGAGAAAGCATTTTGCCGCTTTTGTCCTTGTATCTGATAATTTGACAAGCAGTTAACGCCAGCACTTTAGAGAGCGCCAGTGACAACCTTTGGCTAAGCCTAAGTGGAAGTATAAAAAAACCTAAATGTTGCCAGGCACGAGTGCATTATATGAAAATGTTGCTTTACTTTCTTGGTTTAATCGGACCTACATCCGGAATTGCAGCGAGACCTGCTACGTTTCCTGCTCTTATAACTTCGTGACTCATCTAATTTCAAAATAAATGTTATGGAATATTTTTTCCATAATTATCTAAGCAATACGACCATAGTTCTGTCGATGTCATAAGCAGGCAAACGAAGCTTCTGTATTAAGTCTAAAACTTGAACCAAACAGCCTTGACCAATGGGAGCTTTGCAGCTAATAGATTACGTCTTCCAGCATAGAGAAAGTCACCCGATGCTGAACAGATGGCAAATGAGTCATGGAATTGACATGATTAATTGCATTCTATTCGACCATTTTAATTTTCCAATGTCACTGGTTTCGGGCGGGACTAATGTTCCAAAATATCAATGTAGATTTCTGGCCTTGGATTTGAGTAGCTCTTGCAGGTATACTGCTTCTAACAATAATAATCTGAGAAAGATATGCAGTTTACTCAACTAATTTATCTCCAGACGTTTTTTATACAAAACAATCAACCCAAATATGCATGAGTTGAAAAGATGTTTATGGCAAGTGCTCTCTCTGCACATTAATAATTCAATTCAGTAAAATCTCACCGAGCAAGGCAAAATGCATGACTTGTGATTGTCAAACAATACACACATGACATTTTTTTTATTAAAATAATACGCTGTCATACCGACCATTGTATTAACCAATGCACAATTTCATAATTTTCTGCAGAAAATGTAGTGCAGACCAAACGTTGCTGAGAAACTAATTCAGTGCTCTTGACTTGGCCATTACAAACTTTAGAGTACTTTCCTTATATAAGCTACCTTTATGCAAATAGACGAATTTACGATGCAAATGTTAGAAGTTTAATAATAAAAAACATCGGGCGGGCTGCAAGCCTCTTGCCTATGCCTACTGTTTTTTTACAACACATATATCATATGTACATAAATTGCAATATGCAGAAAATCTCCAACACTTATGGGCCCTTGTTGAAAGTACAATAAATCCATACGCCAGCCCATATGAAAAAAATTCAAATTGACTTTATTATTGACACTAAAATGGCGGGTTATTTTAGTCACAGTGGATGATTTTCACAGAACTGAAGCTAGGCATATTGGGTGGATTCAGAAACACTTCCTGTTGATGTTTTCGTATGTTTTTGCAGAGTCTAGGCGATTCCAGTGATTAAAACCAAGCGAGCGCGTAACGTCCCCTCTTATAGCGCGGGTCAGCTCTTTTAAAACAACTTTATGGAGTGCCCTAAAAATCAACGTTAAGATTATGATCCTCACAGAGGGCGCCCCAACCAAGAATTGTAGGTGGCGCCAACATCCAGTAAATTTTCGGCCAGAAACATATAAGCAAATGTTCCTTTTTGTTACTCTCTCTTCTGTACTGAGAACTTGAAAGATGCCACCCTAGTTTAGCTATGTGAAGGCGTCCAATGCCTAGTTTAAATTGTCATGTCTTGTAATAAAAGCATCTTTCTTGTACAAACGTTTTCTCACTGAAATAACTACGGATTCGGACTCAGACATAAACGAGCTGTGGTTCAAGACTCGAATTTCCAGGATACTTCAGGAACTCAGGCCAGATGGTGATTGATTGCAAATTGTCCTCCAATTTACAACAACGTGAATTTCGCTCCTGGTAGGATTCAACAAAGCCCCTTTGAAGCGTGGGGTCTTGTACGGATCTGCTAACGCTCTAACACTTCCCACATCAGCCAAAGTAATTTACGTCTCAAGACCTACAAGCACTCTCGAAGCCATAGTATTGCTCGAACCCAACTACTGACGTCACGACCGACGTATGCCCACAATGCCAAGAGGTTGAATACAGAAGCCAATGGGTTGTTTCTGCAATGAGCACGTGACAACATTCTGTAGGGCTTTAGGCAACTAATGTTTAGCAGTGCCGGCAAAAATACAGGCGTAATGAAATCCCAATTAATCTTGGCCCCTTATATTAGTAGCAGAGTTCACTCATTGGAACTCGCATGAAATAAAAAAATTACAAGTGGCGATATTAACGAAACGATTTCCGGATGATAAAGCAACTATTTCTTCCGCCCATCCAATTCAATTAAAAAGGTTATGCGCGCTCTGGTGCTACAGTTAAGCACCATAAAAGATTAATGCAGTGTTGATAATTGAACCATGTATCGATGGTTGGGCCAAGTGGCCACACGCCCTTTTTAAGTCGATTATAAGTTATCTCTAACCATCCAACTGACTATTTGAGAACCATGCACGATGCTTCAACAACTTTTGGTATGGCGCTAATTTTATCCACCAAAACCATGAACGGTTGGTTCTCAACGAGAAATGCACAACATCCATGCCGCAGAACGTTGCAGACTATCGCAAATAAATTATTTCATATAACGAATGTAGCAATTGTACTCGTTTCGCACCTGTAGTGCCAGCAATAAAAGGATTGTTCCGGCCGAAAATAGCGCGTAAAACAATCAAAACGAAATAACCTAATTATGAACCCACAATGAACAATGCTTCAGATAGGCTCTGCATAGCCCCTGCGCACGTGACCGTGCTGTTTATTGAAAAACGCATGGACATCACCTGTTACAACTGGCCAACAAAGAACGGAGTACGTGTGATAAGTGGGCACTAAATAACCAATTTTTCGACAGGCCACACGAAATATTTAGGGCAATTCGAAAAATTACAAACGTGCGCCTAAACAATAGCCATTTTAGGCCAATCAGATTCGCTAATTTCGATCTCGTGCAATTTGAGTGACGTTAAGACGCTGGAATTTGCCTCCAAAGGATTAAGCCGGACTCCAACCCCTACCACATGCCATTCCCTTGCTAGTAGGGAAATGAGTTTAACTGAAAAGTTCGAACTGCTCTAAATCCTTCATTCCAGATATGCCTGTATGTAGCAAGGTAAGTACCAACCTTGTGTATGTAGGAACCAAGTAGGAGGTCGCACAGGGCAGATTTTTTGACAGTGCAGATGAAACAGTTAAGACAATTCGAAAAACATTTTTTCGGATCAGACAGTTTTTTAACTGCCCTAAATCTTCCATTCCAGATATGCCCGTGTGAGGCTACCTATTGTGCAGTTTCGTTAGAGAATGAAAGGAGAAAAGAAAAAATGGTGCCCAGTCTGATGGTGCCTATAGCTAGATGCACTTCAGCGGGTGTGTCTACATGTCTACTTGCTATCTGCTCACAGTGCAAGTAGTTTTCGTACCATATGCGAACCAACAATATGCTAATAAAGACCTTGAGGACAGCAGCACAGAAGCAAGCATTTGACAATCTTCATCGAAACATGGGCCTGCTCCCCGGGCCAATTAACCATCTGTCGCCCTACTTAAGCCGTTTCCGGATTCCCACTAAAGCGAATCGATTACGAATTGAACTTGGCCACAGGCCAGTCTGTCACAGCACCACGTGCACAACCCTTGGCCTCTGGTACCAAAAAGTCCAAAACCGATATCGAAAGCAGTGAGGGGCACGTGTTTTCGTTGTTCTAAGGCCCGTTTTCACAACGCTAAAACAGCCCACGTCCAACATGAGGAGGGAAAAAACTTAGCAACGTGGCTTACCAGACTGAGAACCTTCTCCTGGGCAGCAGGGGCCTTTGTTCCCGATGGAACGAGTGCCAGCGCCGCAGCGAATCCATGTTCTTGGCGTGGTCGAAATAGTCAGAAGCAGAAGGCGAAATGCGGCAGAGATCCGAGCGAAGCAGCTTTCACCATCGCTGTTCCGGGTTGAATGGGGTTGAGATGACCAGACCAAAGGTCCAGTGGACCGAGGGTTCGAAGAGCGACAGAGATAACCACCCCTTCACGTGGAACACCTGCTAGTCTGGTGACATTGCGTTCCGCTGACGAGTGGCGCTGGCAGAGAGGAGCGAGGCTCGGGTTGGATCCAGGATTCTCGACTGACTCCAGCGCCGCTGGAACGCGCATCCAGCGCGATCCGCGTGGGTGGCGACTGTTCAAACAGGGGCGTGGGGTGAGCAGCGAGGAGAGGGACGCTGGGGGCGAGTGCAGTCTAGGGGTAGACCGGGTATGAAGAGCTGACAGAGCGCGAGGAGCTTCGAATCAATCAAAGCCCTTGCACTAATGGCGTCTAGGACTGGCGAGAAACGAACGCAGGCTGTTCAGAAACTGCGGCCAGCGTCCGTGGCTAGAAGGAACTAGGCGAGTTAAATCCGGTGAATGGTCAAAGTTCCACTCTTGCACAGCACTTGTGGAGAACCACGAAAAGATAAAATCTGACAGAATACAAAGAAAAGGGGGCAAAGTCTGCTCCAGAAACCGATAGTTCGGCAGAATGAACTCGATCAAGGTTCACGTGTGCACCTGGATAGTCAGGGAAGAGAAGAATGGTTAGGGTTAGTCAAGGAAGAGTAGAATAGCCAATTGAAGTCAAGGAAAAATCCGTTTTTCCTCGAAGATCAGGTTAAGTCCGGGAATTCCTTATATCCACTCAATATCTTGAGTGGGTCATGAAAAGCCAGGGAATCGTTTTCAGAAATTTTAGCACGAATCCTGTCGATGGATCAACACTGCCAAAAAGTGCTCCGAGCACCGCCCGCAAGACCAGTGGCGTTGCGATTGGGTGGTAGAATACCGATCGGTCATAGTCTCGAAGAATTCCAAAAACGGAGAAAAAAATCAGCTATGTCCAAAACGCGATAGCATCAAGCGCCCACCGGTCACCTCGAGGTTCGATCGATATCCACGTCTGCACAACACCGCAAAATTCCACAAAGTTGGTCGGCTGATAGCAGCAACAGCGTGCGCGTCCTCGCCCCGCAGCACCGACACTTCGACTGCCAATTGAGGCTTGCCTTGCACCGGAAACTCAGCCTGCTCAGCGTGGTGACACCGAAGAGCCTATAGGCTGGCACAGACGCATCGCTCCGAGCGAAAGAAAGACGGAGGGGTTGAGACAGCACATCTTCTTTTTCAAAGGAAATTTGTCGTCGAGGAGAAAAGCGAGGGGGGTAACTCGAGCCCCGTCATTCGCAGACCCTAAAGTGGGTTACGCGGAAAGGCAACCAACTCCCCAAAGGTCGCGTATCGATCGGAAAGCCCTTGCAGCCGATCGGATTTGAAGACTGAAGTAGATGACGGTCAAAATGCTCAAAATGCCAATCAATGGAGGGCACGGCGAAACGAACCCTGAAGAGGAGAACAGAAGGGGAAATTCTGCTAAGAGAAGAGAAAATTTGATCTTCAAGAACCCTCAGCAGAAATCCAGAAGATTGAGAGGATAACGCGATTAGGCCGCCTAGATGTTCTGCTGCGCCTACGCCTCGCCAAATGCGATTTACTGACCGGACCGTGTTTTTGGAACCGTGTTCATGCATTGTTCCGGAAATGGTTCGTTTCAGGGTGCAATGTTTTTGTTTTTCGCCAGCGAGAAATGTAGGGCAGAGCTAGTGAGTTCTGCCCACGAAAGCGCGAGTGCATCGGCCACAAACAAGGTGTTCAAGATTCAATATTGTCGAATTAACACGAAACTGTTACATTGTAGTAAGGCAGCGATAATTTTCGAAACAACGTTTGCCATCGCACACATTTTTATGCTTGCTTGAGTTGAATTTACACCATGTCACTTTCGATGAACATCAAGACTGAACCATCCAAAGTGAAGATGAAAATGAAAGTTGTTTTCATCTCAATGGCATGTGATGGCCTTGCCATTTAAAAGACATTTTAACTTTGGCGTGTGATTTCTTATAAGACAATCCAGAATTGAATGTTTTTTTTTTATTCCGCTATGTTATCACGGAAACCATAGAACATTATGTTATCCCCATGGCAACGCCTTCCAGACTGAATTCTAAATGTTTTTTTGAGAAACGGATCATGTGCGAGCTCTATTTTCAGCGATTTCATCCAAAATAGGAAGGGGTCAACTTATTTCATCATTCAATTTCGATGTTCAATAAAAAATGAACGGTTGTTTACACCTGGAATTCATGAAGTAATTGGTAAAATAATCATTTGAAGAATTATAATTGAGCACATGTATATATTATTTAGTGAGAACAATTTTCGGTGTAATGTTTTCGTACACGGATTGTAGATTATTAACTCCTACTCACAATACGTACACGGATTGTAGATTATTAACTCCTACTCACAATACAATAGAAGCTCGATTATCCGAGGACCGATTATCCGATATTCGGCTTAACCGAGGTGAAACAACCTCGGGCAAACCTTCTGATTAACCGAGGTATCGAGCAGAGACATTGAAAAATCAACATAGCAAGACGGGGAAGAGCGTTAAAGGTGTATTGGGCTGCTTGGAAATCATAAAATTTGATTAAAAATTAGTTGTTAGCAAGCTATTTTCGATTTTACGTATTTTTTTTATCTACTGTGCACCTACATTAAAGAAGCTTTTATGTACAAAATACAGTTTCACTTATTTTTAACTATGCTTCTGATTATCCGAGATAGTGATGGTCCCAACTACATCGGATAACCGAGCTTCCACTGCAATAATTTCAAGTTAAAGGCAATGGTCTATCCTCATTACATCAACGTTCAGCAAGGAAGTGCTTGTTTATCGTCAATTGTAACAAAATGCATGCAAAGCTAGCAAAATAAGCTCTAGCGAACATAAAAACATCGCACGAGGCAAGTTATGCATCGGTGCACATGTATTGCAACAATTCCAAAACATTATTCAGGCCGAAATTTATAAATACGACTAATAAATGAGAGGATTATTCGTGTAGCACTAACAAGTATAAGCGAACGCCATGGGCAACTTTAAAATGAAATTTCCTCTAGCGTAAAATGTTACAATGCACAGGATATCGGTAGACAATCCTTTTGAATCTACATGCCATATTGGATATGGCAAGTGCATGTACATGCTCCATGGATGCAAAATTAATGATAGAAAATGAAAATTGCAACCAAGGTTGCGCAATAAAGCAATGTTCTTCGATATTCAGCGCACTACACCATACTCAAGCAGCTTAAGAGGATGCCAAGCCCAATAAAAATGAAATTGGGCTGCAAGACAGATTTTACATACTGTTATTATTAATGATGACGTCCCAGCCCAGTCCAGTTTTTAAAAAATCGAAAAATCCTGTTACTTAGACGCGTATACGAAAACATGAAACAACCAACCGATTTGTAACATAATAGGCACCCTCTTTCCATAAAACACCAACTCACATTTTTAAATTCCAAAACCAATCAACGTGAGATTCCCGTAAACTCCGGAAAAATGTGAAAGTCGAAAGAAGGTTGCTCGATGCGCATGAGCACTAATGCGAATCTCAGCAGTAAGTTTGTCCTTGGTATGAAGGCTGCTTCAATCTGTTCTACACGATTACTGTCAGAGGCAATAAACTAAAAAACAATCAAACTTGACGATAACTATTACAAGCGGCATCCTTTGCTTCTCGCAATTAAAATTTCGATGCCAAACTGGACTGGGACGTCATCATTAATAATAACAGTATGTAACTTCGATAAATGAAATGGAAGATTTGCTGAGATGTTTAATTTATCCATTGACAGTTTGCTTGTTCACCTCCAGCAGAAAGAACAGTAAAGACCGCCAAATTCGTTTTAATTTCATTAACTTTAAGAACAAGTGAAATGAAAGCGGCTCAACGACCAGGCGCAGGTTTTATAGACACATGAAACAGCATTGTAAAAGGTGTTAATGATTTCGTTCGCAATTGTTTCTGAATTTACAGGCACGCTCGTTGATTATCATTTGTTTAAATATGTTGGTGTGTTCCTTAACATTAAGCAGGATGTCTAACTATGCAATTGACATTCAACTAACGCTTGTATAGTATGTACAGGATATCCTTCCAGAAACTTTCCACAGCAAGTCTTATTTCAGGCGGTTAATTTACAATAATATAAAACAACTTTGTTCTAATCACCACGATTGAAGTTCTGGATTCGTGCCAGTATTCGAATTACATATCGTAGTAACATGTAACTCACCCAAATTGGTACACTGTAGGCTTATTGTGGTATTCAGTAGCACTGATTAAGAATTATACACTGAAAACAGGTTTTTTGGGCTTATTTTCTGTACATGAGTTTATCTGTTAACATGTTGTATTAGACCTGTTTAATACACAAACAATTTAATACAAAAACATAGGGTAGATAAATAGGTGGGTTGATTACACAGGTGGCAAATATGTATGCAAAAATGTATGAGCGTAAATTGTTACCACTTTTTACCCTCGTCCCTCAAAATATAGCTTAGCTCAGAAACAAGTTTACCTCTAAAATGTAGTCAGTCAACATGGCGAGCCAGTGTTTACAAAAAGTCGACTTTAACCAACAAATAACGAATAACAAAATTTAGAAGAAATATATATATAATTAATGATGATTATTAACTATGGCTGTAGTGCAGCTTCCCATCCATCAACATTTTTCCATGGTGGACAAGTCGGCTCACGCTCTCGAAACTATCAAACAGGCTCAAAATATTACTAATGTAAAATGCATTTAACAAAACAGTTTTTTCACAACAGCTCTATTTAACTTCTTCCGGCGTTTTAACGCATATTTCGTTTGAAAATAGTCAACACGGGATTTGAACAAACTAAATTACAAAAATTAAATTAAAATGCATCATGTTCTTCCAATAGATTGGATAGATCCCTATATTGCTAATCGAGTAATATGATGCAGTTTAATTATTATTGTTAACATTATTATAGTTATTGCTATTATTATTGGATTATTATAGTATCTAGATTATAGCCAAACATATTTAACTGGCGAACTGTTTGATTAATCTTCACATATTTCAAATTGAGAACGGTTATCAAAACTCGTTAATTATAACGCTCGCTTGTCGAGTCCATATGCGCAACATAAAATTGCACTCGTCAAAATTAATTAACACTCAACGAATGAAAATCTGGCCCTCAGTTTCTGGCATGAGCATTAAAGAGTTAATACACTTAGTTGTAGAGACGTGCGCATAAAACCGTCCAGCCTCTTAAGTGAAGAAAGTATGACAGGCGCTGTAATTGCAATTAGTCGGCATTAACAAAACAAACGGGAGATTTGTCGAATTAGGCGAGCTCCAACCTACGTACGCGCTGCCATTTACTGCATTATTATTGTTGATTAAGGCGTGGTACCCATCACTGGAATTCTGTTGGACTTTTGTAGCAGGCAACGCTTATAATGATTCCCCCGAATTAATGAAATGTATTTATTATCATCAGGCGCACGAATGTACCCGGCTCTGCAAATTTATTAATCCCGCGTTTTATGGCAGAAAGCGAAATTGAGAGCAGCGCGAATATTGATATTAATTAACTGATCGATCTGACAAGCGTAAGAAAGATATCTGCAGGTCTACCTGCAGTTCATACAGCATACAAACTCATGCGGAAGGCTTATTGTTAAACCAGGATATATGGTAGCTTTAAAATGCATCACATTTTTAGTGTATTTCAACATTTTCAAATGTATCACATCAGTGGATAGTTTTATTTAGTAGTAAGGTGCATACCACTAAATAATTATATTGGTACCTTACACCTTTCCAAAACACATATGTACATGTACACGTATCTACATGTAGGCTACTAAGTTTCAGAAATATATTTTGGTGTATACAATACATGTATAAGTAATGACAGGACGGCAGGGAGAGGAAGGATTATGTGTTCATACATGTATGTATACGTGTTCCTTTGGATTTGCTACTGCTCATACCTCTGTTACATGTAAAACGTTTATCTTCTTTACATGCACATGTACATAAGATATGCCAACGGTTCATGATACCGGAAATGCTTTAATTTTTGGTATAAAATAAACGTCAGGTGGGGGTCAACACTATGAAACTTTGTAAATTACCATCAATCTAATAACGTAAACGTCGTCTCAGAACGCTCAGTGATTGATGTTCATGCATATTTTCCATACAATTTTCAATTTAGGAACAAAATTATCATGATCATTGTATCTTATTTATTATTAATCAGCACATAATAATCGTGTATTAATTTTAGTTGACTCAAATAACAAAATGTAGTACACCATTTCAATTATAACGTCGCCCACGCCTAATAACGATAACATTTTCTCAATTCAAACCTAATGGCAGCAACAACAATGAACATTATTTATCAACCTTTTTCTATGGATGGAAACTACACGATGATTTGAAAGCATGAAACTACATGAAAGAGCCGCCAGAGATGACTGAAGAAAGAGCACAAGAAGCGTCTATCTTTATTGTAAAGATTTCACATCTTTTGAGAAATGTCCTTTATGGAGAATGCATGCCATTTAGGTAATTTGAGATTTGTTTGGTTCGAATAAAATGGAGGTTCGCAGCATTCCTGTTGCAATAACAAAATGCCTCGAGGCATTTCTTCAGTTGAATGAAAGTATTGGCAACTTTGGTATCGTCCCATTTTACAAGCCTCCTTCCGTGTTATTACGTCTTGCCCCCATACCAACGGATGATAATCATCATAGCACCGTGCTCTACTCTAGGGCACAGTTCAAGAGGAGGATAGGGGGTGTTTCAAGAAGATGTGCCGAAATTACATCATGAATCAGCCAGGCATGCAGTTTCTACATCACACGCAGTGGCCAATAATCTAATTGGATCAAAGAAATGCGGCAATTCAATTGACGTCAACATCGCACGTCACCAATCCGATATTCGAACCCACGTGCCAGCATTTTCTGGCGCTGCAGAATCCCTAAAATAGCCCTTCCTCAGCCATCAAATGGTCGGGATCAAGGCTTCGCACGTAAATCCATTCATCGATGCCTGACCTGACAATTGCATGGATTCACCGAAATCGCGCACATAACTAAGATACCTGCGTTACTACATCCTGGATTTATGGCTTACGTTATTGCAACTGGAGGCAATCTACTCCGCCATAACTTCAACTGCAATTTGGCCAATAAAATCAGCCAAAGAGATCCGCTCAGGATCTCGACGGTGAAGGTCTTCTCTAGACAGCACTTGTTCAAAGGACCCGCATCTATCGATACAACAGCGGTTATGAAAGCCATGATCCGATTTCAGACCAGCCTTTTTATCGGTGAAAATACTCCGATGACCAGCCAATTAGGACACAACTGACCGTACGCGAGAATTCAACAAGTCAAGGCTGAGCAAAGAAGTCACCACCATGCAAATTGGTTTACTCGCCCATGTTTGCTTCTAGAATGCTAAATTTATCTTCCCCCTTGTAGACTATCATCCTCTAGGTCCTAGAGTAGGGTCTAACATATTCCACATAAGTTGAAAATATCCCGTTTATTTACATACATGTATACGTTCTATATAAAAAAGGAATTCAAAATCAACGATATATTTATATTTTCGAATGTAGAACTGGGCCCAAAACTCTTCAAAAATGGTTTTCTACAAACATTGAACGACAACTTTATATTATTAGCAATTTCATTCAGGTGACATAATGAAAGTCCAAATACAACGCGTCCTTTCATGACGTCACTTGTAAGGAATACAAGTTGTACTTCATCATTGGTGGAATATCATTCTACGAGTCCATGTTACTAGGCCTTATAAAACTGACTTGTACTCAATTTACAGGGCAGGAATTACTTTGTAGGAATGTTCGCTATAAGTTATAAGCAAATTGCTATTACTAATCATTTAGTGGAACACACCAGCCCTAATTTGAAAACATTTACTTGTAGGGGTTTTATTCGTGGAACTCATCAACTTGTAGATATTCTATACCAGTACAAGTGGAATAGGGCCCTCGTCGCCCACTAGAGTATCCAATTTTATTTGAAACTGCACCGTTTATTTATATAATAAAAAAGTAAATAAACATGGAAAAAAATCAAGCAGGCAATCTTCGAAAATGTTTTTCCTTCTTCATTTAATCTTTGTAAATGAAAAGGGACATTTTCAAATTATAAAAACTTCGATTGACACTAGATAAACTTCGATAGACAATTGATATTAAATATTTGAAGTAAAAAATGTGGTCGCTTCAGTCGATCTTATACACATTTTCTAAGACGCTGTATAACAGTGTATGGACATCAGCAATACATGTATAGCCTATATCGTTTTAAATATGCATTTCTGAAAGAGCATTGTTTCAATTTTGAGGGTTCATAAAACGCAGTGGTATTGTATTATGCCAACTTTAGTCTCAATATAGCGCCACAATAAAAGCTACGATGCCGAATCCTGTGGCTTGGTAATTTCCATGGTTTACAACAAGTTTCGTCATTGTTGTTTTGTAGAAAAAAGGGGGAAGCCAAAATATGTTGCATAATTATGCCCATCGCTGGTCGTTGCAATATTGATAGTTGTTTGGCGCTGACGGCATTTGCATACAATAGCACGCTGCATCCAAGGATGAATCACTACATTAATAACTACGTCGTTTCCACGCCTAGTTCTATCTAGATGCGCCTTTCATTTCATTGACCGAACCCCAAAAACGAATTATGATATTAAATTCTTCTCGAGCACAAAGTCAGCGAGCCAAAAAATTCCCATTCATCAATTAATTCTGTCAGGAAACCTCATCTATTACCTGCTAGTTTCGCGATTAAAGTCTCCCAGTTTGGCTTACTTAGATTAATAGACATGATTTAGTATGTCTGGGGAATGTACAAGTATCCGAACATGCACCTATAACTTGATGAATTAATTAAGGATGACCATGCTCAAAATTTTACTCAGCTTTGCTTCAAATACTTAATATCAATGCTTTATATAATATAATATGCATGTACACACATTTATTTTCCCCAGTGCAGAATTGGTCGTCTATTAGCAAAAAATTGAGTAAACATTCGGAAGCTAAATTCCGGGGGAGTGCCATTTTTGGAGGTCGCGGTTGAATATGTCAATGTTTATTGATCTTTTCTTTTATAAATAAACAGGAAATTTGCAAATTATATGAAATATGATTGATACTAAAGCGGATGACCAACTTTACTCGAAAATAACTTCAGCAATCTTAATAAGTAGACTAATTGAAGCAAAAATGTGCCAGTTGGGCATTTCAACTGGGCACTTCTTGCTGAGGCATTTCCCATTTCTGATACTGTAAATCATTGTGACCTACATGTGCATGCATATAGTGTAAACACCTTTCATTTCACATGTACTCGCATGCATATAGATTGACAAGTATACAGTAGGCTAGTAGGGCCGCCTTAGTATTCTTAGCCAAACAAACCCTGCTGCCATGGATGTAAGAGTACCTTCTAAGGCCAAACTACATAATTTAGCTGCCTGGCGAACGCCATGCTCAAGAGCTCCCTCCACGGATTTCGCTAAAGTGCACCTAATAAAGTTATAACTCGCATAACGTATGAAATATGCAGATGCTACGTGCTCTATTAGTTTAAAGAGAACGCAATTATGAATAAGGTTTTAAGGATTGAGCCGAGGTCATAAATAACTGCTTTTCACAGTTTAAGCGCTGAAAGCTTTCACTTTCAAGGAAGACCCATATTCGCTTTAAAAAATGCTTAATAGTAGCAACAACCAAAATGCGCAAGATCACCAATGTGGAACAACATCGAATGCCAAATTACATGTACTTCATCGAGCTTTCATTACAGAAATGATGGAAGGTATAAAAAAATGCAAATTTTGCGAAAACGCGAGGCTTAGCCCGATTCTTCAATAATAAATGACTATCTAAAAATGCACTGTGTACAAATTTCAGGTAAGCTTGCGAAGGGTGGGGTCGTCTGTGGGCCCAACCCAATTTTACCGGGAACAGTGCCACACGAATTAATCGTTGGCCATGTTTTTTTTTATTTAGGCAAGCGCATACAAGCAGTGTTAGGAAACAATTGATTTTTTTTTAATTTTGGAAAATGAGGGCATCGTGCGCGCTTTAAATCCAGCATTGCCAAAGATTTCACCATTGTGTTATTTACACTCAAAAATGCGGTCAAAAAATGAAGAAATGCCAGAAAAACGTGGCTAAATAATTGTTACCATTAGCAAGTGTGTTTTATGAAAAATGCGGTCATGCTAGCTTTCAAACCTGCAAGCTGAAACGAATGGGCGATACGCACCATGCAGGCAACAGTCTCATTCCCGCTTTTTTGAATCAATCTTGATTATCCGGTAACTGTCAGACGTGCGTGAATGATGCTTGAGGAAAAAATATGAATACATGTATTGGCAAATGGTCCCCAGATATTCTCGGGGAATTGTGATAAAAACATTGATCTATCCAACGAAAATGAATGCATACAAGTAAGTTTTCCTGCTTGGAAATTCTTGAATGTACGCGCCTATGTTTGAATAAGTTTAAACACTTATTGTCTGGTCTTTTTCTCCATTTTTCTTTTGAAAAAAAGAAAACCATTGCGTATCTTAGTAGTGCCACCATGCTTTGGTGACTTTAAAAGCAAGAACAATCCAGTTTAATAACAGTGAATAGGCCTAGTAAGTTGTATTCTAGTATGCTAGACCTGTTAAGGTCGTGTTTAGTCGTCCCTTTTGATCTCATTATGTTGTTTATATTTTGTAGTTACTAACCTAGTTATCGTTGTTATTAGCTTAGCTGATATCTAGTGTTATAAAATTAATTCAAATTGGTTTCTCAATTAATTAACCCCATGGATATTGACATTCAATTGACTGATTGATCAAACCTCAATTATGATATTGAGAATAATTGTTCAATTGTATTAACATTTGACTATTTGAATGAGACAAGGATTCTTATCGTGACGGACGTCTAACCAAACAGTCACTGGTTGGTGCCATAAAAAAACATTTCATAAGGGTCATGATGCCGCCTATCTTTGTCACAGCAACAACGTTCATCTATTTAGAAAAACAAGAACAAAACAGCAGCATCCTCAATTCAAATAGCAAAATCGTCTAAACAAAGAAGAAAAGAGTTCGGAACTTCTGATACAGGACAAGGCGCGTGTCCCACGGAGGGTGACATTTTCAAGTAACCCAACTTCCCCAGAGCTCGGCCGCCGAAACACAAAGCGCTTTTCACATCCACATCCGTCGGATTAAATAAACCCGGCTTTCAATACCAGGAAATCCTAAGGTCACTAACTCGATTATTAGCACCAGGCTCGCTGGCAGTCGCAGCGCTTGACACAAATACGTCTATTATGCAAGTGCCATCACAATTTGCTTTTTGTTCGACGAGGCTACGCGTTTTGTTTTTCCACATGCCTATTCATAACTTCCTGTTGCCGGCTTCATCGAACGTGCAAAAAACGCCTCCTGGCATCCATCGTATTCTGCTGCCGTTGCAGTTTTTATCGTCCACACCCGAGCGCTGGGAAACGTTTACAATGGCCGGTCCTCAGTAATAATCTGGCCATTGTGAGGCGTGATCTTTTATTTATTTCCTACTACCGGGTGCAGCACGTGCGTGCACATTATACACATCTCTCATCCTCGCGTTCTGCAACAGAGATACTTTTATATCTCCGAGAGGATGGAGCTCCTGTCACCATCATCGCATACCTGAGATTGGATTCGTCAATTGATTCAGAACCCAGTTGCGACGGGAGAAAATGAATAAATATTCAAAGGCTATTATTTCTCCCACGCACGCGTACGTCTAACCCCCCCTTCCCCCCGGCGGCTTTTTATATGGGCTTTTGGGACGTTTCCATGGCAACCTCGCTTGCACTCGAGCGGATTAAAGCACCCTAGCACAACGAGTCCCACGCCAATTCGGATTAAGGCCAGAGATTTCTTGCGCAGCGTCTGAAGCATGCTGAAAGTAAAATGTCAACCTGGCTCCATACGACCATTTCACCAATTCGAGTCATTTAACGGGCCTAATGATCGGCGAACATCCTTTGACATAAGGGGCCTCAATTCGAACGATATTGCACGAATTGTGGGCACTAGAAGAAGTCAACTCCAATCTCCACGTATGAATGTCGCAGCCACTGCCAGTCAAGAAACTGTCACGAAATTGAGCACTGATGAATGCGAACGATGGCAGAGTATAGGCCTACTGCACTCAGACCTTCCGCTGAATTTTTAGACGGAACAAAGTCATTTACATTAAGTCAACTTAAGAGATTTTACCATATTCTTTTGTATCGAGCCTCTATTAAATATGAAACGAAAAAAAATTGAAAAAACTGATCTATGGTTCATTCGGCATTTTCTGGTCTTGCGATATGCAATTCGTCAAAGTCTCACTACCACAAATCCAATTTCTAATAAACGTGAATAAAATAATTTCATACGACAGCTGGATTCGTTCAAAGACAACAATGCCCATCAGAATTCTTACATGCTGAGTCGCAAACATAATTGGAATTTCCTTAATTAGCTTGGGCATGATGATCGAGTCGATCATGATTATGTCATCTCAGATAAAATTTACAAATAGTAAACTTAATTTGACGTATTCTGTGTGAGAAAAGTGTTGGAAAGAAACAAAGTTATAGAACAACACGAACTAACGAACATTTTATACGGAATTCGCAATATTGGATATTCGGATTTGATGAGCAAAAAAAAATCAAATAGCAGTTGTATAATCACGTTCGTTTAGGCCCGCAAATATTTCAACATTTGACAAAAATAACCTTTATGCAGACCAGGTAGTCGAATAAAAATGACTCACATGGGATGACGGATTACGCTCCACTACTACATCTTTAATTATCCTATAATAGGCCAACCTGAGACAAAAACTATACGGACATCGCTTATTATTTATTACCTTTAAATAAGTTAATGTTGTCTGAAATTTATTCCGAAATATTGAAAAACTCATCACGCTTAATTCCCTAAGCAGCTAGGTTTACTCACTGCCAAACGTCTTGTAATTTATGTGAGTCTCTGGTAAGGCGCCTTTGAAGCAGTCTATATTAGAAATACTTAATCCCTTCGAGAGGTGAGCCCCCACCCACCCAGCCATCCTCGAATTACTTATTCCAGCGCTCCGTGCAGCAGCTGATTAAAATAGAATAAAAACTGCCAGTCGCACCCGCTTGATGAATTGCAATTCTCAATATTGCGAAGAATCCATCGTCGGTATGAAACGTTAATCCTGCGCAACCCATGCCATCTTCCCAATCCACTCCATTCGATTTCACCAGCTGCTGCGCGACGCCGCTACTGTCATCTGTCGGCAGAAATCGGAAGCAGGCGGTAAGCAAAAGCTCTTTGGGTGTCAAAAGCCAAAACTTCCAGGAAAAAGAACGCCCTGTTTTAATTCCATGCGCGCTCGGAATGTGGACATTGGCGATGCTCAATCAAGGTTGCGAGGCACATTCGGTAAGTGCCGGCTCAGCGTCGTGACCCATTTGCGACCGCAGTATTGAGCTAGGCAAAAGAGTGACGCTAGTCGGCAAGTTCGAACCGAAACCACGATGTTCGGAGAGAGTCATATTTTTTTGAGGTCGCAGATAAGAAGCGTGCACAATGGAGAAATTATGCGCAGGCGTTCATAAAAGCGGTCCATTTTGCTGAAATCTGTCGTCCGAGAAGCAGCTTTTTATCGGATTCCAATCTCGGCCTTTTATCAACGGCGTCCCCATTCGAGAGGGTCAACATTCCTGAGCGAAAACTAAACCCACTTTTTCCAAAAGGGGGAAGTTAAAAAGGCAAATTGCGTGTGTACCTAAGGCGGGGGGAGGTGAAACTCATTCACATAATACAGAGGAAAAAATTGAAATATGCCAACCATTTATGCAATCGAGGTTCACGAGCGACCCTCTTTCTCTGCAGCTATAACAAACAGGTGATTATTAAATGCAGGAATTCAATTGCGAACCCTTTGCGCAACTTGTTGCACTTTTTCTCCTTCCCCACAGCATTCACGTTCACCTGCAGGGCGCCCTTTCGTGGTGTTGCAAACCAGTTTAACTGGCATTCAGTGATGGCCAGTGTTATTTCCAGCCCTTTTAATAAGCGAAAACATTGGAAACATGCGTGCGGTTTGCGGGAGAAAATCGAAACCTAGCGATTCTCATTTTGGACGTAGAGGAGGAGGTTGAAGCGCCAACGCCCAAAATATAAGGAATCATTTATTAGTTGGCAGAACCCCGTAAAAACGATGCTAAAAATTGATGCTTCGCTGAATCCCAGTGCCATGCGTGACAAATTACTAGTGTACGTAAGAAATTACGCCTAAAAATGCATTCAAAAAGATTGTGCATTCCAGCGCTCGTACGTTTCCAGTGGAAAATCATATTAAAAAAATGTTAAATCGCAAAAACTTTACATGTATTATTACTAAAAAGAGCTGTTAAGTATGGAACATTTTCGAAATACGTTTGTGTATGATCCTCGTGATTTAAAAGGTTTAGTGAATTTATATGCGGAAATTAATGACGCAATCTTGTAGTTATTGCATTTGTGTGCGAATCAATTAAGGTAGTGTTTACGGTCATTTCAAACAGAAAGGTGCTTTTCAGGAAGAGCATCATAGCCTTCAAGTCTGTGTGGTCAAACCTAATTTACTGTACATAAAATCTAACTAAATAACCGCATTTCTGCGAAATTTGTCGGGTACTTTGATGCCACTGATCGGCAAATCAGTTATCTGGAATTTGCTGCTTGCATTCAATTTTGTAGGCAGAAGATCTTTATCAGGAAATGTGTGGTCCAATTTACACATATCAAACGTAAATATCTTTGCATTTCTCCGAAATTTTTCGGGTATTTTGATGCCACTGATCGGTAAATTAGCAATTTGGAATTTATTCAATTTTGCAAAGATCCCTACCAGGAAATCAGCTGGGAAGAGATTGTGATAATCTCGTTCCAATGGGCCTCAAACTAAACAAAAAGTTGTCCATCCTGGTGAAAAGGTCAATATGTGATTCTCTACTGATATCACTAAATACAGCGGGCAAAATGACAAAAATGATATACAGTGTACATGTACAGTGGTTTTTTTTGGACTACTGATGTATGTTTACATATAATGAAATCACTACAATGTATTAGGTCTATAGTGTTTTCAGTATGGTTAGTGATATCAATATATTTCTTACTAACATCACCACATATCAGTATATTTGTACTTATATTTATTGTACTGATATACATTTACACTGATCTTTCCACCAATGCAGTGTATGAGTAACTAGTTTTCTTTTAAAGCCTAAGACAGACGGGCTACGTTTACAGAATAAATCAAGTGAAACTGTAAAGAAATGAAGTGTTGAATTTAAAGTTTAACGGATTTTAGCTGCACTACCATTATCAAAGGATAAACAGTGAAAGTCTTCCGGTAAAACTGCTTATATTAAGCGTTAGAAATCCATTTATACGGTCATCCATTGTTCAGCTCGTGAAACACTGGCTCAGCAAATACGGGATTAGTTAGGTTATTGCCACGGCTTGTTGTGGTAGGTCAAGAGCTTGCTTGGTAGGATATCGACCCCGCAACACAAGGGCCATGCAGTCCGTCCCGCAGTAAACAAGCCTTTTATTTCCTGAATTTACCTATAAGTGATGTTATCATGCCTGGTTTCGTGAGACGCCGGTATATCCACTATAAATTCTATCGTGCAATTCTAAACATTTCCCCAGTGTTTTTATCTGAGTAGTTTTTTTCCAGCATAGGTCATAAATACAGCACGACCATCGAAGTCTACCGCCCTGCTTTATCAAATAATTAACTGCAAACGTCGAGACGTGACAGCCGCAATTTCGTCAATTCTTTCACGCAAAGTCATGAGCAAACTGGTTCATTGACTGCGATTGCCCATTAGGTAACAAATGCCGAATGATGCAAAACTGGGCCGATAAATCCACTTTAACAAGTTCAACAACAGATTTCTAAACGAGTAATTTATTTACAGTCAACCACTGATAGCGATACCAACACCACGGGCCAAGCAGCCATTTCCCTTAGAAAAAAACGAATAAAAGTTCGATCAAAATCTTAATTTTAGCGTGTTGAGGAAACGGGCTTTAGGGAGAAGTACATCCAATGTGTGCCAATGCATCAAACGTCTATTTTTAGATTTATTGTGGTAAGAAGACGGGTGATCAATAACAGTAAGGACAACGACCCATTCTGGTGTGGTAAAAAACATGACATGCGTACGGAATTTGCCCAAATAAATTATTAAATATATGCCAAGTTTCCACGCGTCGCTCGACATAGCGTGCTGTCGTGAAACTTAGTACATGTATTGGTCAGAATGTCGGATTTTTTTGGCAGTCAGTGATGGCATCACGCTGATATGAAGGCGGTATCAGCATTTTCTTAATAAGCGAGGATGGTAAATATGGCCACATGCTTGTTGATAAAACATTAACCAAAACCTACGGGCATGTTCACATATGTCAGACAAACCTGAACTTAGACATCCTGGTGAGTTTCAGGAAAGAAACCAGGCTGAACTACGCTATACTGTGAATACATCTGTTCAATTTTCAGCTAACCCATTTTTAGCGAATGAGTCACGGAACAGCATAGTAGATTTGTGACGGCGCTAAATGTAAATAAAATTCTGGCATTTACTGTTTGTATCGTGCACCTTTTATGGCCAAATACTCCTGATTGGCATTTTTAGTTTAACTTTGTGGCATGCTTGAAAAACCCTGAACTCTTACGGTTCAAAACAAAATAGGCTATCAAAGGATACAGAGTCGCAATGCTTTTAGAGGTTACAAATAGCAAAACGAGATGTTGATTAACTTCAGTTTCTAATGAAAACTATCAAAATGGATTTGTTGAGTACCAATTAAACATTTGTGATAAAAAACATAAGCCTAGTTTGATAATTAAACGGTATAGGCTACCGAAACATGTCATTGCACGGAATTTAAAACAGATGACACTTGAGTTGAAATTTTGTTGGGTTGTGTTCCATTTCAATGAAGGTCCCAGTTTAGAAAATGTTTTCTAGGTCACATTGAACAAATAGGTCAAGTATGGCCTGCCGGGTAATCCAACTGAAGAATGTGCAGTACCTTTGCGGCTTGTTACCTCTTTCAGTTTCGTTAGGAAAATACAGATTTTATATTTACCACAATAAGTTATGGCTATTTTGCCCTTCATAATACCTGTACGTTCTTTGGAAATTGAAAAAAAAACAATGGTTCATATTGAAGTAGCACCAATTATAAGCATAGTATGATTAGTATCATTTCTTTCTGCTGCGATGACTATTGTAAGCCAACTCATTCGCGACAGTACAATACAGTTCTTGAATAAGGTTTATCAATGGCATACTTAAGTACATAGTACCTTAAGTGTGTGAGTGTGACTCATTGCTTCGCATGGCGTACTGCACCCATACATTCGTTTTGAACCGCTGACCTTGCGTGCATCGCTTGTCTGCTCATTCAGCTCCAGACTTTACCTTTCCGGCAGCAAAAGGTGGTAAAAACTCCAAGACTGCCCCTGGCTCGCCACTCACCTAGGGTCAGCCCATTCTTGCGCCATACAGATAATGAATAGCAGCACTCAGGAGTGGCACTAATGACCAGGAATCATGTTCTGATGATTTCATGAGAAAAGGTTTCATAAACGCCACGTCTGAAACAGCAGATGGGATTTGTCGCTGCAGAACGTACAGAGCCTGTACAAACGTACGAAATGTAAGCTAAACTTGTTTGCGAATTAGCATTGGTTTCCAAACTTTCTCTGCACGATTTGCTGGCCAAAAGTCAAAGTATAAACTTTACAGAAAACGTTATAAATTGGCTTTATTATGAATTTTGGCAGCTATGAGATCATATTATGATCCCAAATCGTTTAAACCTTCGTTTATATAAACCTTACAGCCAGTTCAAATTAAGTCTTTACCTATACTTTACATGTCAATTTTCACAAAAACGTGGTACATGTAAAAAGTATGTGCGGGACAATGTCGGGCAAAAACTAGTGATATGCTGTTATCTCTTGTATTTCAAATAACTTGAAATTTTCCGGCTGTTTACAAAAAAATAAACATGGAAAATCCAGCATGCAACCTCCGATAACGGGTTTTCCTCTACAATAAATTTTCCCAAAACGGGCATTGGAGACTGCAAGCTGGATTTTTGCTTGTTTATTTATTATTTTATAAACAGACCAATGCACACACGTTGGGAAAATGAATATAGTATTGATAATAAGTAATTGAAGCATAAATGGTATATGTTTCTGCATGGCTGGGCATCGTTTTTGCTCAGCCTTTACTACTTTAATAAAATGGGCAAGTGTTCATACATTTTAATCTAAATTAGTCTACCACGAAATTAAATAAAAACTAGAGCATGCTTGAATTTCTGCATAAAAATAAAGTTTAAAAGCGTGCAATGGTCCGCAAAGACAATTGACTATTCGTATCCTGTACAGAAGTGCGATAATTGGCCAACAGCTAATCTTAGCCTGTTTATCACCAATATCAGCAAACAGAGCCATCAACCTTGTTATTTATGTACAAAATACACGTTCTTCGTTTTGAGGTGTGCGTCTCGCTTCGCTTATTGCATATTTCTGCCGTACATTGAGCACTTATCTATTTCAATGCAGAAGATGCAACGAGTATTTATTTACTGATAACTAAATAATTTGATTACTTTGCTATTTGCTGTCAACTCCCGCAGTAGCTTTCTGTAGGCGATAGGTTAACAAACAGCGGATCGATCTAAGCCATTTCAGTCAAATTTTGCTGATTTGGAAGTTCAGAAGTTCATGCTTAAACAGGTTTATGCACTAGGTCACAACATCTACGATATTCAGCATATCGTTGGCAAGATTTTTCGTGTTAAACGAACATCAAACTCCCGTGGAGTGAACGAAGCATGCATCTTGGATATGTACGCTTTTTAATTCTGTAACGAACAAATAAAACAAAAAGCATGGCAATTAATCCCATATTAGTAATACCAATCTTCCGGGAATGCTGCGAAATTTTAACGAATTTCTCCCGGAAGATTGTCAATTTTTAAACTCCCTACGATTTATGAAACAAGAAAGTCACTTCACGTAATATCTACACCCCTAAATCCTGATTTATTATTTAGGATTAAAAACCACCAATACTGCGTTGTAAATGTACTTTAAAACCTGCAGGCCTATGGGCTTGCCATTTCATTTAGCCTATATATACACATGTCTAAATGCCTAAATGCTTACAGAAAATGGTAGAATTTATTTTAAAAATGTGGATGTAGGCGCACAATATAGACATATACATGTACATAGGCCTACATACAGTGTACGGTGGCTACAGCTGGGCAAAACAAGGACATGGACTTGAAAAAATAAGGGTTTGGTCTCCATAGTTGCCAGGCATTTTTTTAAAATTATCATTGCGAAAGTGAGTATTCAAGGTTAGAGATGGTCATCGTCATGTCAACCAATAATAAGCCAGCCATGCCCATGTTCTTTTATGGAGAAGTTAAATTACAGGCTCGTATAGTGGTATTGTTTATTTGATACCTGTATTCGGTATAGCAATCTAATAATCTTAAGTCGCCCATGTGACGTCTGGTAATCAGGCGTACATTATAATTCAGAATTCATTATAATCAGAATGTCACTGGAAATTGCATTTCAGACAGAATTACACAGTAAAATGCATAAATAAATTATGAAAATTTAGATAATGCTCTTCTATATTCTTTAAATACAACTGTACGATTTTCAAGAATACATGTACCAATTCCATTTTAGTCGCATCTGAAATAAAGATAAACCTCTCTTTCGTGAGAAAGATACACATGCCGTCTATCAGTTTATCTTCTGGATTTTGAAATCATGTTTGTAAAAGTGACAAACAATGACGCCAATGACAGCTTAATAAATGTTCATTTGTGTACTTTTTCAGGCAACATCTGTTGACCAGGACAGCGAAGTGAGAACCTACATGGATTCAGCATAATTTACATGTGCAATTAATACAGTGTATATATACATGAAGTTGCCTAGAAAAGGTATAGTGCTAGAAATTGCCAAAACTGTACATAGATGACGTTGGTCATCAACCGAACAAGTTTCGGTTTTATCACTGTTTTCTCTGGCAAATTTCAACATTTCTAGCCATGTCATTTTTTAAAGCTTAGTTTTCACTGAAAACATGAGATAGCCTCGCCAATACTGACAAAATTCTGCCCATGTGCTTGCTTTAAAGTTGAGCAATGTTTGGCATGCAAAAGCACCCGGATCGAACGCGGTTCACATAAAATGTTCAATTTTCTTGACTTTTCCAATTTTTTTTTAATTACTCAAATGCAGATGCAAAAATATTACTTATGCAAACGCAAGGAATGCTAAATTATTCTAAGAAATCACATGCTGACTTCCATATTAAACAACTTCCAATTAATGAGTTAGTGAATGAAAAGGTATTATCCGCCAAATTCGAGGGAGTTATAGGCCTACTGATAATTTCCTGGAATTCTTTGCACGAGTTCACACAGGAAAATACAAAAGCCTATACGATTTACGTTGGATAGGTTACTGCTAATTCGCAAACATCCTTAATCGAGTTTAAAAATTGCATAGTCATTTAAAGACTTCAGTTCTTTCTTGTTAAAGAAAATTCCACGAATTGTATTAGGAAGAATGGATAACGTTTGACTTAAAATCTTCCTTTAAGAAATATGATCATACAAATAAAGTTATTCATTTGCATTAGAAATGAGTTTGCGATATATTTTGCAATGAATTGATCTGAGCATGATGGTATTTTGTTTCCCATAATGCTTGACTAAAACTAATACCATTACTACTTTTTTTAATGTACAGTGCAATATGGTAATTCCGGATGCACGCATGCAACAGTGAAAACCCATTTAAATAAAAGAAAATTAATGGTATTCGCATTATAAAAATAGAAGAAAGCATTACTGTAATAATGCAGTTTGTGGTTTGCGTAAAAATAGACTAAAGAAGAGGTATGCACTTAACACGCAATTTACGATTAACTCAATTTAGATGGACGCTGAATCCTGGAATCCTTTCCTAATGGTTAAATGCTATTCAGGAAAAGTACTTCCAGACGTCTTCAAATTAAAATGGTAAGAATTCCAATGACAATTGTCGAAATAGCTAATTGTATTCGTTGATTGACAATTATAATTACAGTTTACGAACTACGAGTATATTTTACGGTAGAGGTAGGCCTATGCATGCTGTACGCAAACAACACTATTTAATGTTAATGAAGCTGTTCACATGTACAGTGCATTAAACCATATACGGTATATCAATTAAGTTTCAGATTTTCGGTATACACTGCACTAACATTTTGAAACATCGTTTACTTTACTCCCATCCCACATCGGGATGAACGAAATGTAATCTTCAAGTTCGAAATGTTATTGGATGCAAGAGGGGATCTCCCTTCGCAAATGCCTTCAAACAACCTTCAAAGCAGATCTTGCACCAACCCAACCCAGAAAAAGAACAAAACAAATGCTTACGAAATGGTCTTCCCTCGCTTCACGTCTACGACAGCACCATGCTATTGTCGTGTATGGGTCTGTATCGAAAGCTTTGAACATTGAAGGGGGAATTGAACCCCTGCCAATACTAACGCACTTTCTGTGTAAGGCAAACCGAACCCTTAATAAATCAATTATTCCATTTCAACGTGCAGCGTGTGGGGGAATAACATCCAGAGGAGAAAATATTTATTTAAGGAACGTTGACAAAGCGTGAATTTCAATGAGAGCCTCGATGGGAGTCCTAAGTGTTTTTTTTTATGTTTTTGTAATTGCATGGTTTCTTCCTTGGGGAATTGAGAAAAAAAAATCAACGTTGGGGAGCGTCGCGTGGCTCCACAAATACGTTTTTGTTTTCCAGCATCGTGAAAGGCACGCCATTAGGGACAGGACAAAGTTGGTTGTGCAAGAATGAGCCAGCCTCACTCAGCGAAATAGTAAAGCAAAATCGTGACGCGTAAAGGGTGAGAAGAAAATTGAAGAGAACGAATAGCACCACCATTTCACAAAAGATCCAACACCAGTTAAATCGACCACATCGTTATGGGAAGCAAGAGCATTACAATAAGAGTGCAATGACACCAACAACGATAAATAACAATTTGCTAAGCACCATGATGATCGAAGCCATTTCTTGCTCGCAGACGTAATAAACTATACTCCAATTAATAGTTCCCCATTTTTTCAAAGCGGACTTTAAGACAAACTTAACATTTGCATTGATCATAAGCAATAAATGGTGGGAAAACAATAGTAGGACTACAGCGCATTCGCGTGAAATCAGTCTCGTCGAGCATGTATTTTCTTCGGTGCAACTAAGTGGCTAAAGCATCTTGGATTTATTTTAAAAGTGATTTTTAATCGCAAAGTGAAATGTAATACTGCGCAAATCAATGATTTTTCAAGCAGCGCAGACGGCTTAAAAGTATTTTAAGCAGTTGTCAGCAATATGCAAAGATTTGTAAACAGTACAAGTATAGGTAGCCTACATCATGCATTAAGTTGTATTGGTAGATACTTTTAGACATTTTCCAAGAAAAGTTGAAATAATAAACATAATATTAAATAAATTTTTTAAGGCGGCATCTGTCGATCTGCAGACACAGTATGTTGGATGTCCCAGAATCGTGACCCAAATAATTACTGAATTACATCACAAACATAACCACAGCAATAGTGGTGATTTTAGCTTGTTTGGCCTTGAGAAAGTATATAAATTGGAAACTACGATGTACGTGTATGATTTTTTTTAACAAACACAGTAAGATCCAACCAAGTTTACTCACGAGTGGTGAATTTTAACTACAATACGTTCATGTAATGTACGAGTGTAGATGATTTTAAATTTAACAACTACTATACAGTAACCAAGAGATTTTCTATAAATATTGTTACCAGGGGTTAGTCTTTGAATTCAATACTTCACTTAATGCTGTCCTATGCAGCAAAATTTTCAGTTGAAGTAATTGGTACTCTTTAGTGGACTATCTCCAATGCCGCAATTTTGAAAATGAGTAGCGCTTGAAATTTTAAAGGAAATGTACTTGGATCTGCATTACGAAACAAATTTCCGGACATTTTCCAAACTACTAATTAAGTCAGTAGTGAGCAAGTCGTTTAGCGTTTATGCTCTATTTACAGGACAGTGCCGCTGAAATAATGTATGCCGTTTTTTCCCTACCGAAAGCGCAAGCCTATCCAATTTTCCCAAGTCACTGACTGGTAAGCATTAGTTATAATTTCCATAAAACTAAATGCTTATGAAGTATCAACATTGGGAAATGTTGAATTTAACATCGTGTTAAGCATACACCTAGAAATCGGTTGTCAATGGTGACGAAAGCCTTTGAACCGCAGACGAAAAAGTTCAATAGCTTCCCAGTGAAAACTCCACGCTGACGTGCAAGTAAAAAAACGCAACAGGAAAAGAGTTTATGCCGTCCACACAATATCATAATTGTCTGCAATTGTTTCACAAATGGGCACATTTAAAAATGAAAGAAGCTCAACAGATCGAGGAAGCTAGTTAAGGAAACTCATGCTGCGAGTTACTCTTGAAGACTTCTGGCTACTTTGCAACAAAAAAAATGGCAGCTACATAACGATTCTATTATGCTTCTTTTATTGGCAGCTAAAGTACTGTCGTTTTAAGACTCGAGCAAACGAGTTTGGTGAACGTGTTATCTGGCAGAACAGGATATGTGATAACCAAGTTTATGTTCATAAACCAACAATCTACGTGGTTTGCTTGCAAGCAAGAAGGCAATTTATCCTTTATTGCCTGCAAAGAATATCACACGAGTTCTGTTCAGAAAATAAATACACCTAATTGCATCCGGAAATTTCATTTTCATTTTCCACACGGAAATCTGTTTACGTCTACACTTTACAGTCACTGTCGAACACCAGGCGTGGAATATTAATTTCTGCATGCGAATCAGAACAAATATTTTATAGTACGATTTCCATTATTTCGACGGAAATTTACATGCGCAGTTTCTCAATAGCAGGCGATATTCGGAATCAAACACTAAATCCAATTCTAAGAGTTCATTAAAAACACTTGCATTAGGGAACTCAAGGAAACATGGATTTTTTTTTTGCTGTTTTTTCGTCCTGTATTTGGGATCCAAACAGCGCAAGCATTTAGGTTAAATACCGTATATCGTCTGTCCTGTAATTATACTATCCCCAGACGGATTGTAAAAACCGCGATTAA
This sequence comes from Rossiulus vilnensis, assembly GCA_034700785.1. Lineage (NCBI taxonomy): Eukaryota > Metazoa > Arthropoda > Diplopoda > Julida > Julidae > Rossiulus > Rossiulus vilnensis. The sequence continues at coordinate 4,841 of JAQIXS010001083.1, read as the reverse complement.
ATTTCGCTGAAAATCGCCGTCTTTCAAAGGGAGACAGGGGAGGAAAGCAAAAGTTCAGTGCACCTTTTCTATAGGCAAGCTTACGTGGCCTATAGCAATGATAGAGATAAATTAGTGCACCTGTAGACCATTTAGCAATGCGAAACGCTAGCGACATAACATTACATATCTATGAAGGAATAATTGTGCCTTCCGAGTTTTTCGGCTGAACTTAGATCCGGGTTTAAGTTTAGTGGGAAATTAATTCAAGTTTTATCGCAAATTCCATTCATTCACTCGGTCGACGTTATTTGCGTAAACGGATATCGCCTTCTATTATAAATAAATAACAAATATTTCTTCATTGAGCTCCTCAAACCACATAAGATTATGCGACGGAAACGTGCAACGTACACGAACAACAAACGAAGAAGTGTCACAATTTCATCCACAAACCATTTGAGATGCGGACAACAAAAACACCGCACAAAAAAATGTGTGTGAACTTGCCCTACCTCACTAATGAATTCTGCAACTGTCAGATAATAGGTAAACTTGTAGAAATTCCGGTACAAAATAAAAGCATGGTTCAAACGAGCGTTCCTCAACCTGTTTCAATGCGTACAACGCAGGCAGAACCATTAAATTTGGTCAAGTGGTTTTTATTGCATTCTATTGCAACTTCACACACCGCATTGTCAGCCAACAAAAATGCGCAAGCATATTTCTTTGGTGGCTAATATTTCGTTAAAATTCTAGCTGTAGGGTTTTCAAAAAATTAAGAAAAAAAAACTGAAACGTGACAGGACATACATATGCCAAGCCACGACAACAACTTGCAACAATGAACAAGAAGCTTGATATCTGATTAAAATGCCGAATAAATTAAAGAAACTTTGTTACAAGTGCTCAACCAACCCAATAAAATTTATTCTTCGATTTTCACACGATCATATGCTAGATTGGCATTTTACTACTGTTCGATTGCAGGCGTGTTTTCAAGTGTGCATGGACCTTATTGAATTGGCTTAGTATTTGTAGCAGTTTCATTTATACGGCATTTGAATTTAAATGTTAAGATCCGAAGTGTAATTGCTCTAAACAGAGCTCTATTGCAAAGATTTACAGACTGAATTAAAGTGATTAATATTAAAAGCACCATTTAAATGTGCAAATCTCTGGGTATGCAAATAATTTCGTTCGACGCACATGTATGAAGCTAAGCCAAATCAGATCTCCAAAACACCTGTTTTACAAAAGAACGTGCTTTGGAATCAATTTCCCAGCTTTTAAGACGTAGGCTGCGTGCCACAGCTTAGTTGCACCAACACTTGCTGGAGGCATTTAAAGTAAACGTCTCAGGTGTGCTATTGTGCTCACTTGTGTACCAAGTAATCATTATGCACTTAAACTGAAAGCATAGGCCCACACACGACCCTTGACAAAATGCGGAATTTTCCGGAAATTGAAGCTTCCCCGTTTTTATGGAATGTTTCTGGTAAAGATTTTACCCTCCATACATAAATTAAAAAATGGAAAAACGATGCTGATCGACGAAGTCAAACTGCGATCAATTTTTCCTTTAAAAAATGTGGCAGTTGCACAAACCGCGTCATAGGTGGCGCTGGGGTTTAAATTTGGATTTGCCTAGCAAAACAGTAAACTTTCAGAAGAGATTTAGAAGAGATCCAAGCTCACTGCAAAAATGCTATGGAGTTTTGATTTCGCACCTGTAGATTCTGGGTCCACCTACGTTCCAACAAACAGCAACGTATAACGAACAAGAAAGCCCAGTAGATGTTATCAAGAATGCCAAAAACAATGACTAACCCGTGAGTTTATGTCTACTCCAAACCATGACGACAGTCAGAATTCAGACTGGCGCTACTTTCTCCAACGAGAAAACTCGAAAATGCCCCGAAATAAGCTCGAACACCTTACCTGTCGATGCCCTGGTCGGACGAATTCATATTACGCGACCATAATCCGAATAATCACATTCCAGGACAGAAATCCACGTTTGCGAAGAGCAGATCCCGCGCGCACGTAGCAGCACAAAAAGCGAAACCTCCTAAAGGAGGAAAAGTTTCACCGAGGCCAGGCTGGCAACGGACGCCAGTTTCCTCCCCGACTGGAGAAACAGTTTCGAAATACCCGAGTTACAGATCGAAATTCGCGAATGGCGAAACCACTGATAATCCCTGTGGGACCCGCAATATCAGACGGACTACGGCGAAGGCACAGACGCAATCGGCGAACACAAACACTCCATCGCGTTTTACTAACGCCCAACAACAGTGCACTTGGCCGCTGCCAACAAGTGAATGAAAGCCGCCCGCTCGTGGGAAGGTGGAGGAAGTGTTCCCCATGCAACTCAGGTCGGGAGCCGCCGCCATATTGGGAGTCGCTACGAATCCTATTGTGAAACGCAACAGGCCGGCTTGCCAAGGCTACAATGCCATTTTAGGAATATTCTAGTGATTTTAGAAAGAAGATTTCATTAGCGTTATTTAAGCATCGGATCGATAGTGATACCTATCATAAAGACAGTCAGCAGTAAAGCAAAATATTTTTTTCCAAATTGTCAGTGATTTCTTCCTTGAACCATTCCCCTCCACCCTCCTTAAATTACGTAACGACCCACCCCCTTCCGTGATACTTGCAACTTTACAAAAAAATATCAATTTTGTGTACCGGTGCACAGGGCCTTTGAGGAAGATTTCATCTTACATGTGTGTTGATAATGTACATCTGTAGAAGTCGTAGGATTTGTTTTGTAACAACCAGATCACAAATCATCGATCTGATTATATTTTTTTACAAAATTTGCTTAATCCTTAAAGGAGCAAACCATTATTTAACAACTAGTGTAATCTATGTATCCTAAAAGATTCATTTTACCATTAAGGGTTAAAGAATTGCAGAAGGCAAACATTTTGGAAAAGTTTACACAAATAATGGATTTTTCGTACATTCCTCTGAAATTACATTGGTGAGCAACAATAGTTAAAAAAGCCGTAGGCAAAAAGTTTAATCATGGATTTTAGAATAAGTTACATTTATACACAAAATGTGGCTTATTTTAAAAACTCATGGAAAAACAATTCATTTTAAGTGATTGGTTGTGAAAAATGGCCAAAAAATACCGGTAACGGTTTTGAAATAAATTCCAACTTATAATAATCACGAAGTAAGACTTCCAAATACGTGCCAAAACGTATCGTAACTGAGAGAAACACCCATGAAACGCTTTGTAACAAAACGTAAAGATTCCTACCCCCTTTAGCTTTGCGTAATTTATAGACATCCCCTAATCAGCCCCACCAAAAATAAGTTACAGTCTGGGAAAGAGGACGATTTCATTCAAACATTTCATACGATAAACACAAATGAGTGAAAAATGTAAATAAGGTCGTACCTAAATAACGTTATCATACAATTGTGTTTTTGATGTCTTCCAAACCCTCGGTTATCACTTGTTATCCTTTTCCAGACCATGATATCGTTATCATACCGGCCTCAAATTTTCTTTTTCAGTTTCTATTGTACAGGGTGCCCCACGTAAAAGCTGCCCGTATACACAAGAATAGTGCAAAAGAGCATGGAAAATACGATCTTGTGTAGTTACCGATTAAAGAAGATCCTGGAAATGATCGCCTTGAGCAAACCTCTGGGTGAGGCTCAACGTGTTGACACTTAGATGCGATGAATGGAAATGCGTATGTTTTTCAACATGACAACAACATGTACACGTTGGACTAACTCAACGTCCAATGCGTACATGTTGTGATATAGAAGTGTCCGATTTGCATTACCTGCACCTGAACACGTTGAACCGCACGCAAAGGTGTATAGATTGCCATGGCGATAATTTCCATCAAATTTTGTAATCAGTAACGACACACACATCAGTTTATTCTATATATTTGCACGTTTTTAGCGCTTGGATGTGAGCTACTTATACGAGACACTCTGTGTTTAATTAATAAAATTAGTTATTGTATATAGTTATTATCATTTTTTGTTGTAATGATGGGCCGGGTAGCCATTCGTACCAATTTGCAGAATTGGTATACTATAACAAAAACGGAGCGTACACCATAATATACATAATAAAATGTATGTTATGCATTTTATGACATGTTTGGGGGTCATCTACGAATATAGTTATCATATTAGGGACTGGTAAGGTTTGGTAATTAATTACAAAGGGTCTGCAAATTTATAACGTTTGAAGAAAGGAGAAAATAAAATAAAAAAACAGCCTTCCTTAATTCATTTTTCATCGTTTTTCACAACAACAAAAAACTGCATGTAGCTTAAAAATGCGATATAGGCCTAGTTGTAGATATTCAAAATCTTTCGCTTATGGCGTTTCTATAGTGAAGTTAATAGAAAAAAAGTGCATTGAAATGTAACCTAAAATTATGATAAATCTTGTTTTTCGAAAAATGTTTCTTACTGCATTACTTAGACAAGTGAAACCAGGCATTATTTAGATAATATTCCCAAGTACATTTTACATGGAAATGCAACTTTACATAAAAATTCATGATTGGTAATCTAGTTTTACAAACGAGTTTCGAGTAATATGATGTTCCTAATTCCTATTATAGCTAACAATAAGCTACGTCCTAGATTCCTAGAATGTCATAAAACATCGATGCCAATATCGAGCCTCTCGAGCGGAGGGTTGAAACGTAAAGTGGACACGACACTGGTTATCATCGAGTAGTTAAGAGTTAGCACACCAGCGAGCCACTGATACATGTAGTACATAGCTCTTCAACGTGGGCAGGCATATTCCGATATCCGTGCCGTTCATACAGTAATACCTCATTCACACCAGATTAGAAACGAGG
>JAQIXS010001082.1:0-34071 GCA_034700785.1 Rossiulus vilnensis | reverse complement strand
TCAACTAATACATATAACGTTGATAATGAGCAGTTTGCAAAATCGGCTTTTAGTAATTAGTAATGTAGGCTAGACGGACTGCTCTGTCAGATAATTACGGTTGTCATATGAATGTAGTAAGTTGAATTAATTGACCTGATCAGTTAGAATTCAGTTTTGAAGAGATCTGGATGACCATGTTTTTTTTAAATTATTGGCAGATAGTACATGAAGTAACAAACAGGTATTTTTTATTGTTATATTAAAGCGGCAAGCTGGTTGGTTCTTAATGCACCAATTATCAGCAGTAACTATGGAGCATTAAATTTAGAGCGAAGAAATACACTGATAACATTAATCCAGTTTTGACAACGGCCATATCACATAGGCCTATTGCTTTTAGCGTCAGGCACTTGACCTTTAATTCACTGACGAAAACTAAGCCACGATGCAACATTTGATTCGAAGTTTATATCCATGGAATCTTCAATAACTATGACACGGCTTGGGGCGGTCCAGAAACGTTCTGGAACAACTTAAATTGTTACCACGCAGGAGTCGTTGGCAAAAAGTTGCACGAAAACAGTTCACAACACGCCCCAGATTACTAATAATTCGTGTGCTTCCACAGCCATGCTGAACGTCTGTTGCGTGGACAACGCCTTGGTTTAGGCCATCTCTACAGCAGCCATTGAAGAAGGAACTCTTCCATAGAGAATTTCCAGTTGTTGTGTTTTTTTTATAAACATAAAAAACAACTGTCCTCGTGTTTTAAGGATGGACGTCATCGCTGTCCACAACAGCATTTTGCTTTTAATCGAAACGATGTACTGACGTATGCCATTAGTTTATGGGCGGATTTAACACTGTGCGTTTCGTATGAAAAACATACAGCGAAAAACTGGCTGGGTTATCGGGAGATCAAGCTGCAGCCTGATTGTATATGGGCTGTAACAGATGGCTATTTAATTTGAAAAGAGATGGTGTAAATTAACTGTCAGGAGGTGATCATCGTGGGAGTTGGTAATGGCCGCCCACCAACCGCTACAATCACTCTTTATAGCGAAGCAAAAACAACAACAATAACAAAAAGACGCTTTAACATCGTTTTAGACAACATCGAAGTGTCTTCATTTTGAAAATAAGAGGAGAAAAAAAGTTGGGAGAGTGAAAACAAGAGTCGTTCCTAAATATTGAACGAAGTAAATTAGGTGTCAGGACAAAGGCAGCATTTTTTGTTGAAAAGCCTCCACTTAAGTACATGATTTTTTCTCCTTCGTTTTTTTTTTTACAGGCGACATCGTGGATTTTTCTCCCCACCGAGCCGTGTATACGCGAAGCACGTTCATCAGAAAGCTGTAGCCAGCTAGATTTGATGTGAGACTGATTAATCGATAGCGAATATAAAAAGGAAAAATCAAAGTCAAAAATAGACGCCAGCACAAAAAAGCGTGTTCTGGCCTAGCGAGGATATATAGGAGCTCCGACTATGTAGCTGCCATCTTGAATGAAAACAGTTGAATAATGATGATGTCAAAACTAGACAACTCATCCGAAAGCATTCTGGGTAAATACGGCTAAGTAACGACGTGACGCGCAATTTAATGTACGTGGCGTAAATGGAATTACTCGATAATTCGCACTCAATATCCCACATTTTCGAACGCAATATTTTCATCTGCAGTGATTAGTGGGTCCAAATAAAGTGATGATAGCGAAGAGCTAGTGCGCCTTTAAATACTTGTGAAACAATACTTTCGAAACAGAATACTGAAAGGGGTATCGAATACATAAGGCAACAAATCAGCTAGTTTAAGTACATGTAGTTTAAACCTACTGGTCAGAAAAACTGGAAAATTAGGGAATGGAAAGATTTGTTAGGATATGTATAGTATACCTAGGCTAAACAAATACCCCAAAATAGTGTCACAGATTCCGAGCTCTGCCGCTCCTTTTGATTTTTCAAACCATGCATCCTCACCAATTGCAACGCCTTCGTTCTGCTTACAAGCCGAAATGTGAGCGTGGAATAATCTTATTTGTTTACTAAAAATGTATTCGGAAAATCTATAGAAGAATAAATACAACGTTGTGTGTACATGGAATTGTAGGCCAACCCCCTTATAGCGAGCAACCATGGTAACGACACGTTATTATGGTGCCGTTTAGGATTAAGGGAAAAAACTATGTAAAGGCTTATTGAAGCAACCTATCCATCTCGAGGGAAAAAAGAAGCTCAAATGGGGATTTTTATGAGGTTTGAATGCATAAGAGATACAGATCAAATTCTGATATTCAAACAACACAAACAAAAATACTCAGGTGAAAACTATTTTTGAAAAGTCGATATTTCAGTATCGAGCTGTAAAACGAGGCCATTCATAAAGAATGCCCTGTAGATTTCTAAATGAACTGACTCTTTAGATGAAATCAGTTATGTACACATCAAAAGGTGTGTGGCTGAAGATTAAATAAAATAAACATTTAATAACAGATTCTAATATACGACATTGAATAGATAAGCTAACGAAAAGAGATACCTGCCGGATACTATACTACATGTATATATTGTGTATATACGTGTGTCGTGTAAAGCTTACAAATATGACAAAATATACACCCTTCACATATTAGAGATATTCTGGAGATAAACAATTCGCAATGAAATATGCATTAACCATATTTCTATTAGTCCTTATTAGTTAGCTTGCGTCAATTAACAATAAACACAACTATTGGCACATGTGATAAACATGTACTCTTTTATGCACTTCTAATGCCAGATACATTTTGCATGTATACATCAAGGGAGCTTAATTATTTCTTATTTGCAAGAAACACGTTAGAACTCCATAAATTATGTCAATACCAAAGAAATAGTTTGCAGATAAGAATGAACTTCCATAATCGAACAGAAATACAAGTATGGCGTCAATGAAAATAATATGAAAGTATTTCTAGCATTTCTCAGAAATTAAACAAAGACACGAGTTCAAATCAATAATTCTTCTTCAATCGCAAAGTCGATATCGGACTAGGAAAACTGGGGCATTCTTTAGCGTGAAATGGGAAATATATACATGTAAATAGATTCAGAAAAAATGTGAGACAAAATACTAATTCGGTAGAAAACTAGCAAATTTAAAGTTGTTAGGAAATCGTTAAACAATATGATTCATTTGGGAACAGCAAGGGTGGAGAGAGAGAGGGAGGGAGCTAGACATGAGATGACAGATGGGAACGTAAATCATTTAATGGGAACAACGTATAAGGCATGAGACTTCTATTGACTTAGCATGCCAATTTCAGTCGACAACGCAGTTATTATTTGAAATCCTAAATTATGCAATCCAAAATTTCAAGTTTCCTTTTAATTTGTCAGTTCTAAAAGCAAACATTTCCCATGTAAAGCATTTCAATAATTTAATCGTGACAAGAGGACTTCAGGCACCATTTCCGAGATTTTTAATTAAATATAACACGTTCCAACTCTCTCGTTGACCTTAAACTTCATGCATTTCCATTATTTCATTTCGAGAAGTGTTATCTAGCGCTAATAAATTTATGTAAAACATGAGTAAAAATTGGACCAATGACTCTTCTAAATACTTCATCATTATTATGAACTGCCTGCAGCTAAATTAAAATTTCAATAGTTTACGAACGTGAGGCACTTTCGGATCTGAAATATTGTCAGAGATAATTGCCATAAAAATGGAAGAATATCGTGACTGAGAAAAATGCCCCTTTAAATTTATTCGCATCTTCGTGATGGAGGTGTGCAGAGACAGGCCAAGAAGGTCAAGCTAGTAATTAGCTATATAAAAAGCATCCCACACCCTATTTGTAATAAAATCTCACACACTATGAAAACATTCTGTATAATAGAGTAGGCACACAAGTACATTGACTACGCCTAGCCTCTTAGACGTATTGGTATAGTGCTATGCGTTAGCTTCTACGAAATCACGTTTGGGGATTTCCGGAAATTGAATAATTTACGAATTTTTCAAATTAAATTTCTATGGAAATTGTTAGTTACGTTAACAATATTGAAAGACTATCTGCTAGATATAAAAAACTTTAAAGCCCAAGAACACATTTTACGTAATCACTTCTTGGAAGGGAAGGTGTCAAATCTTAGTCGGCATCAACAAAAAGCACTTAAAATTATGATTATCAAAATGGTTATGCTAATTTCAATTTTACTGGTACTCAGAAATAATAGGCTACCAGCATAAAAAGCGCAGAAAGGGTTCTTTGCCATTGGTCGAAAAACTTTCAATAATTTCGTCAAATAAAAGACAGCTTAACAAACACGTGTACATTCATGATGTGAATATTTGCCATGGAAATAAGCAAATCATTGAGTGGTGTGGAATGAACGACAAGAAAATAAACTACACTCAAGTTTCAACACGTCATTCTAAGATGCAATCAGAAACTGCGATTCACAAATACAGTAGAGGCAAAGACCATGAATCGCTTATCCAAAAATTCCATTAAAATAGCAGTGTTAACTAAGAAAGCAACGTTTTTTTTTATTTTTATACGACTGACTAGTACATATCCGAAGAAACACTTAAGTTCTTATAGCGTTTTAAAGACACTAGATGAAGCGCCAAGAAAACTAAATTGTTCATCCACATTACCGTTTAGATTTTTATCGGCATACATGTTAACTTGGACTATAGGAAGAACATCAGCTCTTCATATTCGTAATTGAAAAACAATGTGGACATGTAGTTCAAATGAAATAATAGGACTCGTTTCATCAACTGCAAACAAGTTAGTGAAGCACTGACTCTCGTAGTAACAGCTAAGCAACGTCGTACTTGTGCTTAAAGTCGAGTTCGCCGTACAAATGTACGTGTACTTAAAAGTATTCATCGGACCTACAGCTTCGGTTTAATTGCAGCTGAAATAAAGCTACAATTCTGGCTCCAAGATGACTACATACTGATGCCATTATTGATCAGTGCAGCAAAAACTCCATAGTTTTGCTTTAAAATTCAGTTTAAACATTCAGATATTCTTTTTTTAATCTCAGCTCTACAAACCTGCACTCAATCAAATAAATGTGCATGGCATGCTAAAAATGTTTCGAATTTTTCGGGATCCCAGCAATAATGACAAGGTTGTGGTGATATAGAGGTCGCGGTGGTAGTAGGCGAGTGCATTTCCTATTCGCCTCGGCTATTGATTGGTGGGAGTCATTGTTGGAAATCGCATTGTGACCAAGTTTGCGTGAAAAAATAGCGTTCGGGCTGGAAACGAATCCATGCAAAAGCGGATCTATTGGTTCCAGCGTAGATGCTAAAAACCTCCATAAAATATTATAGGGGGAAAAAGAAATGACATTTCCAGCATTTGCATACAAACAATATGAGAGATGATAGAGAGAAAGTGGAGAAGAAAATTGGGAAAAAGGAACGACCACGGGAAACGAACAAAGTAGCTTTTTTTTTTCGGATGCAAATCTATAATAAAAAGTATAGAAAAACATCGCCGCATATTTCGGCGAAATACGGAGCATCTTAGGTATAAAGCATTTTGATTTGACAGACAAGAGGGGCATCCCATTATCCTAAACAGGACCTGCGTAGATATAAAACATGTTTGCGCTACCGTAGCTATGAAATTGCGAGCTATTCCATTTTCATTTATATGTTGTGGATATTGAGTCGAGAAGGAGTTATCGCATTCAGGCTATAGAGTGGGCCACCCCGGTCGGGGATCGAGCAAAAATACTTCGATTATATAGCCACTAAATTCAAAAAGGGGAAAAACGTGAATGGCGACCAACGAGATAAAACGCCCGAGGGCAGCCATCGTCGCGGATTTTTCAACATCGTATAAAGGTAATATTCGAAGATAAAAAAGAAAGCGGCAAGACTTCCAATTATACCCGCCACCTAAAACGGCGATGTAGGCCGATATCCCATCTGACTGATACACGGAATATACTTGATTCCATATTTGATAATTTGCCACCTGGGAGGATAACGGGTCAATATATATACAAAAATACAATTGTTTCAGAGAAATCAATATTATAGTAGGTGTTATTTAAGTCAATAATACAGCTTAAAATCTGTAAAATCAATACATGACATTATAGTCTCATTATTATGTCTTAGTAATCTTAATCGTCTCATTAGGGTTTTCTATGTGACCATAAGGGAACTTTCACTTGGGATATGCAAGATAATTTACCATCCGACAAAAGTAGCCAGGTGTAAAATCTATCCAGCTCCGTGGTGTTGGTATTGCTTCAAAAACAAGATTGAAAATAGGATCAGAAAAAGAAAAAAGTTAAAGTAAAAAAGCCGCTTAGGAAACGACCGTGACGTAAGCTTGCCATATAATAACCACGCTTTTAAACTGCATAGTGTGGCCAAAATACCATTTTAAATGCGCATACCTTTACCATATTTTTTAGATGCAGATAACGCGCATTTGGCGCAATTGCTCACACTTGGATCCAGCCGAGTTAAAAACGCAATTTGAGAGCGACGTAGCGAAGATAATACTCTCTCCGTCTGGAAACCCACTGCCAGTAAACGGAACAACAACAAAAATATTTTTGACAATACGTGCCCATGAAAGAACCTGTGAAAATTATTTACGAACGCCAACGGGTATGTCTACCCCTTGGCTCGCTGAACCTCTGATAAATGCGTCGTATCGTGTGACGCATCGCAATTATTTGAAAAATGCCTTCAAAGAAGACTTTATTTTGCATAACGTTAACATGTAACGCTTATTTAGGCTCAAAAATGAAGCCATGTCCAGATTATGGAAACCTCTGACGCAAAATGCAGCGCAACCATACGATAAAAATTGCTGGAATAGTATGGTCGGATTAAAAAGGTGAAGTGCCTTTAACTTCAAAATAAACCTCTGCACAAATGGACGTAATTTGGCAATCTGGAGTAGAACAACATTCAAACCTCAATTTTAAGCTAAATAAACATCAACGACCAAGTCTAAAATGAGATACGGTAATGAAACAATATAAGTATAACACGATAGCCAGGCAATGCATTTCGATATTAAGGAGCATATGGACTGAAACTCTGGCCAGTGGTTCTGCAAAAAGATGCAATAATGGTAATGTGAGTTTAGGAAGGATTTCCATTAGCGTTATTGCAAAAAAATGTTGCTGGCTATTTATAGAAAGATGATTAACTAAGCAAGAAAAACAACATACATTTAAAAATGGCATCGGGCTGTGGCATACAACCGAATGCGTTTCCTAACTTTAAAAAAAATCGTTAAATGATTCCTTTTAAATCAAAATTTATTTCCAGTAACTGCACCGAAAATAAATCCTTCCATGCATAAACGAAGCAACATTTTCCACATTCATTCCGCTATTCTCCATGCTATTTTATTGCATTTGCAGCAGACATATTAAAGTAAGCAACTTCCGTTCTACAAAGTCGAGAACAAAAATTTTGAAGACAGCCAGCAACAAAGTAAAACGAAAAGCCGTCTTACCCGAGAATCGCACGTTAGTGTAGACGGTGGAAACTGTTACAATTGTCAGTAAACATTAAGTCGCGATCGGTTTGTTACGGCGCTGTCATGGCAACAATCAAGCACCAGGGCAACATTAAAAGCTCGGAAGAAGTCTTATTACTCCCGGAAAGATAGACACAAAAAGTTAAGGAGTCGTCCCGCATTTAGAAAAGCGTTTAGGAGGCCTGAGGACAAGGAGAAAAGCGATATGCGGGCCAAGCGGAATGAGAAGAATCCATGACAAAGCCATTAGGACGAGCGCCATGGCGCACTTCCCGATAGGACGCCATCTTGAAAAACGCCAGTGGCGAAGCGAAGCTGCTTTCTACGTCCTAAAAAGTAAGGCTCCACAACTTTGAGCAAAGAAAGTTGCCAGGGCAAGTTGAAAACATTCATAATGATTCCATCCAGTGACATGATTACCGTAACGAAGTCCATGCTTAACATAAGACAGAACTGAGTCCGCGAACGGAAATTTAATCTAAAACGAGTAAAAGATAAGATTACAACAACAATTCTGCTCGCTGACAACAGTAGCCATACGCTGGTACAGCGTGAAAAGTGCTAGTAAGACTAGATTAAAACATCAAAATGTCCGTCTGACAGGACCATACGTTAGTCCTCGCACATCTTTGTTTCCTCCAAATTACCAGCAAGCTTTTGAAAAACAAATCGATGGAGAAAAAGGCTGTTACACAGAGCGACAATGGCTAATAGGCTAAAATTAATTTGCTAGACTTCTTTAACTGCTGTCACGCTTTGATAAACAGCATAAATTCTCACAAAATTGGAGAAGAACAACGTTGTGCATGGCTGCCTCCTCAATAAATTTTTCACACTCCTGTACATGCGTCTGGTTGTGTATACGTTCATCCGGCATCTCGCATCTAATTATCGAGACTCAAAAATTCTCCAGAGAGGTCCAATCAAGAGAGGGTAGCTGAAGCGTGCTGTGGCAGTAAATTATTGTCCCGGAATCACTGCGACATCGACCTTCACAATGGGGAAGCCAGTAAAATAGTATAATGATCGCTGGTCTTCAGCCTTCTTTGCTCATGCCATTAAAAAAATTAGTTTACTAATCCGCTAATATCACCATAATAATTGCAATACCGGAAGTATCCAAACATCCCATAATATATTGAGCTGTGTTTCTGCAACAACATTCAGCAAAGATTCTAAAGAGCATGTTGTTATGCAGTATTTGAGGAAAGCAAGCAATTTTTAAAAAAAGCTCCTTACTTGAGCTTCAACCAACCACTGAAACATTTAGCACTGAGTGATTTACTGATGAAGCAAAAATGTGTATTATTTTTACATGGTGGGCATCCTTTTGGGTCAGCCTTAAATGTACAGACATTGCTTACAGCAAGGTGATTATAACGCATTTCAGCAGACATTTTTCCAGGAATGACCGCCTATTAACAGTTGCTTGCGAGTCACAGCGCAGAGCGCATAACAGGCAGAACCACATCCGGTCTCCTCACGCGAGCCCGCGGAATACATCTGCACCGGAAATACCTCGTCGATGGGATTTCCCGTGTTCTTTGACCCCCAGCCAACGTAAATTAGGTGATATTTATGCTCCCATTAAAGGTCGAACGATTCGATATAAAGCTAGTAATTCTAAAGTTTTCATCGATTTTCAACGCCGCCGTTAACGTTTTATGCCGTTTCCGCAGACGATCCCTTCGGCACGTCGTCCGAACGGCCAAATGCCATGAGTCGACAGAAAAAGAGCTGGATTTGGGAAGGCCGAAAACGATGATGACCGGTGGCCGCAAATCCGCCTGCCATTACAATCTTCCTCCATTTCGTCGAGAACAACAAGTCTCGAAAATCCGAGCTTTTCCCATTTTCGTCGGCTGAACATCTACGCCTCCGTTCCGTTGCACACGTAATAGCAATACTTTGGTCCAGCCAGTTCCCAACTGACGTACTAAGTCCGCGTCGAGATGACGGTCATCAGCAGCAGAGCGAAGAAAAAAAAAAGCGTCTGTGTCAAGAAAAGACGTCGAAACGAGCCGAGCATTGTCTTTGGCGATAAGAAAACATGCCGGCGAAAGAAAACAGGACAATGACAGTTTCGTGACAGCCAACGTGTGACATTCGTGTCCCCCGAATGCCACTGCTTGTCCTTTCCACAAATCCCCCGAGGTAACTGTAGCAGTGATGACCACTTCAATGAGACTGCCTTCATTGCGGTGCATTTGCGCCTTAAATTTTCAATTACTGTCCTGTCGAGACGAATTTCAGGGCTGAGAAGTTTCCTAAGAAGCGAAATTCAAGAAAAAGCAAAATCTGCGTTTCAAAGCAGGTGTATTTACAAATACGTTTTCAAGTCCATACCAACATTGCACAATCGCTCTTCTGTTCAATATTCGTGAAACTTCAGCTTGTCTCAAGTTGAATTTCAATGGGATTTTATGAGCTGAATTCAAAATATTTCCTCGTCTCCGAATGTTTACAATCGTAATAATAATGTGTAGCAACTACATGCAGTTATATTACATTTATTTAACGGCGCTCAAAACCAATTACGATCAAGAATGTCTGGCTGATGAGGATGTGAAGTACCGACAAACTTTCAAAATGGCGTAACTATTGCGCTATAAATTGACTTGAAAATACACTAAGACTGCGCCAAAAGCATGCCCACCATGCACAAAAATTACATATTTTTGCTTAAAATATTTATTAAAATTAATAAATTTATTTTTTCCGTTGTTCGTTCACTAGAATCTCAGTTATGTTTTATAATTTCAAAAGATCCAGTGTATGTATAAAAATATTAAGGAATTTCAAAAACTGCTACACTTATTAAATTTGAATCAATAAAAAAGATATTTTGAAATTATAAGCCATAACAGAGACTATGGAAAATAAATTTAACAATTATAATAAGTATTTAAAGCAAACATGTGTAATTAATGTAGTATTATGTATGGTGGACAT
Organism: Rossiulus vilnensis; assembly: GCA_034700785.1. NCBI lineage: Eukaryota > Metazoa > Arthropoda > Diplopoda > Julida > Julidae > Rossiulus > Rossiulus vilnensis. The sequence goes on along the minus strand of JAQIXS010001082.1, from coordinate 23,613 downwards.
CCTTTTGGCTCTGCCTTAAAATCACAAATACACATCTAAAAGTAACTTGTTTTACACATTGCAGGTTCTAAACGGTTAAATATAGGCTTACGTGTATGTTAATATACACGTAACTTTCGATATGGGCATTGTACAGCATATATTAAGTCCTGAAATGCCAGTAGATTACAGTCTAAATAACCATCGATATTGCGGTAACTTTTGTTCACAACACAAGATGTGAAAATGTCCCTAACCTCCAATTCTAAAAATATCCCCCAGAGCCGTTTTGAAAGAGGAACATAACTATAACGCGAAAGATAACTACCAGGCACTGGCGTCGTCTTAATAAAGAGTAAAGTATACTTCGGAGAGAAGAAATTAAAATTAGGCCGCATCAATCTCTGAGGACATATCTGTAACAGCCTGCGGAGTGTAGGAGGAAGACCAAAAATATCGGCGCTTAAAAGTCTATAACTTCCGCTCCCACGAATGGATTCTCAAAATGGCTTTACGCCACAAGAGCATTTCCAACGCTGAAGCGATTGCATTAATGGAAAATTCATTTCGAAAAGCACACTGGTTTGGAACATTTCCAGGATGGACACGGATATAGCATGGCGACCCGATCCATATTGGTTCGTTTCGCATATACGGTGCCTTTATAAACGTTGAAAATGACGCAGGCACCCAGACAATGCGGGGTCCCAGGTGATGCCATCCGTTGTTTGTCTCGCTCAAAGAATAGCAACAGATATTTCATTTTCTTCTCAAATCCAATGTCAACAAATAATGACGCATGTCACCGTTGCACAAAGATCTATCAAAATCTTCCAATCCCCGAAGATTTCGCTGGAATACCGCACTTTTTCAACAATGTCATCGCGCAGAATGGGTCGACTACACTGCTGACTTTTAGGAACTGTTGTACTATGCAATTACAGCTCAAAAAAGATTGCATTTTAAATCAACGATTCTTAGAAACATAACAGATCAACAAAGTCAACATGTTTCAGCAACCAATAAACCGAATGCTGCCTAAACAAATGGCAGTAATACAAACTAAATCTCCAATTTTTTCTGTTAAATTTTGAGAATACTTGCTCTTAGCCACATCTGTTTATTAAAAATATAACATTACACAAAAAACAATTTAAGGTCAGCAAATATAAGAGGAAAACATTTTCGAGTCAATGCGAGCTGTTAAAATGTTGTCACAGCTTGCAGAATGCATGGTGTCGTGATCGCGTAGCTACCGGTTTAAATTAAAACATCCGATGAACGAAATTTTATCAAAGCTGCACTGGAATAGATCGATGACTAAATTACATACATGTATATAAACACTTGGGTCTCCGTTCGATACTGCGTTCGGTTATTCCTAAATGTAGTTCATTTCTCGCCTTGGTTTTGGAATTTATCTCCACAGTGTGACAGATTATCTTGAAAAACAAAAGACCAAAATTGAGAAGAAGAAAACTGAAATACCGACAAACTTGCTTAATTGAGCGACACGTCTGATTCTTATGTACTTTTCACCAGTTTATCAAACGCCTACTTAAGCACCAACTGAGCACATTCTACACAACTCAACAGAAACAAATAAATAAAAAAACGATAACAGAACTGCAAGTACAATGCCACCTTAAAAACTGCTAACCATTCTAGACGGTCGTTTTGTCAAATTATTACGAAAATTATGTAGCATCACTGGCAGTGGTAGATCGTGAATTCCAAACTCCCCAGTTCGACACCTTCGTCTGGCCACATCTAAGCCCGCCATGATATGCTTTCCCCTTCTCTTTCTGTCATCACTACTTCCAGATCTACTAGACTCCAAGAAGCAAAAAAGCGAGGGGTTTGGGCAGGATGGGAGATATAAGTCTTTAAAGGAATAACTCCGAGCAAGCAAATAATGGGATTGCCGCTTTAAGACGATTACCACAATTCGCCAGATACTCCTCCCTGGAATATAGGCTTTCATGAACTCAGACAAATGGAGGGGTTTGTTTGAAAAGATAACCGATTTAGGGAGAAAGAGAAAAAAAACTGCAGGCGATAAGATGATGATTATCATCATCATCATTGCCGCCGTCATCAGCATGTTCTGCGAAGGGAAAGAGTTTGTGGTGGCTGTGGTAGCCACACGTTTATCGTATTAGGAAAATAACACAAAATGACTTCTGGCAAAAAAAATGGCGAATTATGACGAATGCATTGTCTCCTCAACATGCCGCGTGTCTGTTTCATTAAAAACTGTCCAATTATCACGAATAGTAAAAAAAAAGGCAACCAGATAGGCGCAACAACTATGTTCTATATAAAAAATAAACCAATCAAACAAAGACCAACACAAACATGCCTATAATTCTTCTGGAAACAGCGAGAGCTCCGTAAATGTCAGAGCTTCGTGAAGATGTAAAAGAAATAACAATCGCAGCAGCTAGCAGTTAAAACTATGTTTGACTTGTTGTCTGTCACAAGGGAAATTGTCTACTTGGACATTAAACACTACTTTACTGGAGATTTTGCTAGCCATAATCCATTTTATGTTCCATTTTTACTAGGGTTTATTTTTGCCATTTCATATGATTGAAACATTGTTATATTGTTTACACGCATAAATAGTCCGCAAATGTGTGATTAGACTTTATAATGTTTTATTTAGATTAGGAGTTCTTAACCAGGGATTGCGCTACCCTGAACTTAAATTATGAATGTGGAAACAAACTTAAGAAGACGCCAAATTTTAACTTGAGATTAGTGAGAAAAATTATGTTCTTTTACAATCCAATTTTACGAGATCACTTATTTATATGGTGATGGTAAAGTCGGTGGTCTGCGATTTTTTTTCAAATAATTCTTGAAACTTGCAAATAAAAATACTGCTAATATTCCGAAGAAAATCATTACTTTGATGCTTTATAAACATGAAAAACATTCCTTACAATATTCAATTCAACGTATTTAATTAGTCAACCTTTTCCGTTTTCTTATCCACCAACTCAAAGAATTATTCACAAATTAAACACTTGATTTCCAACAGTTTCTCAAATAGAGAATTCTAAACACCAAAAAAAGCACGAATTAGATTAAATAAACTATTGAAGAACAAAAATGTCTTGGGATGTTCAGGCCTTATTTTTTTCTTTTAAAAAAGTTCTGCCACGTCGTTTGAACATACTGTACCTCTCTTTTCTCACGCATGCAATTTTAAGTTAATTGAAAATGGGGCAATAACTATTTCATGTTTATCATTCCATGAGGTTAGAAACCAATTTAAAAGTTGAACTCATGTCATCTAATTAGTATAGTGTATGCAAACTTTGGTCTGAATTAAATTTTTGGATTGCACTGGCCTAGTGCTACGATGCAACTTTATGAGGTTGAATGTGCGTGTACATGTTTACGTACAATGATTAGACTTAGTAGTTTTGGTAGTGCGTTCATAGCTGTGAAGAGTATAAGTGTGCGATAGCGCATGTAAAGACTTTTGCTCTAATGTGCGGCTTAACGGGCGGGTATTTTACGCCTTAGAAACAAACTTAGTTAGGATTTCTATTACTGGATATAAGTTTGACAAAAGGATACCAATATTCTGTGCGCATTGCTAGTATGATGAAACCACCATTCACGGGTAGTCAACCTCGGGGTGTAATCGCATCGAGAAATACATGTAGTGTGGCATTAGAGCAGCGTTCATATTTTATTGGGTATTAATCGTATAGTGTGGCAAACTGTTGCCATCAGAATTATATCCCTTACATGCTGGTCCTCTGGTGTGATGGGGCGAGCGTAACCAACAACAAACCCCCTTTCATTCACGTGGATTAAGCATTTGACAAGATTAATGCCTACGAAATGGCAACAAGTAGGCTAGGTCCAGAAAGAAATCTTCCCAGATTAATATCTTAACAAGCATACATACAAGATGACAATGGAAGGAAGAAAGATATGGAAATGAGAAGATTAAAGTCATCTTGTCCATTCTTGCAGCGAAGTTGGACCAAGGCATGCAAGTAAAAGTGGATACTCATATCATATATGCTGGCATATCATCTACATGTACTAGTAATAACTGCATATGTTAATAAACAACAACAGAATCTGAACGAGTAATATAATATCCAGCGTTTGAATTGCATGTGAAATGGGCATTCGCAAATTTATACGAAATAAAGACACACAAAAAATCACATGCACAATCTCGTGCCGTTTTCTAGGTCTTACGTAAAACTGTAATTGAAATGATATTTTAGAAGAACTTACTGATGTCATAACATGATATCAAAAACGCAAACTGCAACGAAAATAGGCGATTCGCGAGTGATCAAGCATAATCGCGGTACAAATAAACATTAAAATTTCCTGCATTTATCTCTCATGGCTCTTAATCACTCGGGATTGAAAGCAACTTTATAGATAAAATATGTCAACAAATGAATTAGCTGCTACGAAATACGATCATTCGTCCAAAACCAAATTTAACATGTGTTTAAAAAATGAAAACATTGCTTTTACAGAGAAGCAAAAGTCACGCCTAGTAGTTTCATTGGGAAATTTGGATAATCTGATTGCAATTTCATTCGAACTTCGTTAAACTCCAAATGATTCACCCACCCGAGAGCATGGGACAGGAGAATTGAATAAATAGGAAACAGATCGGGATTGTAAGAGACAACCTCACCTTTGTCCTTAAATGAAATAAGAAATATTGTTCATTAACTTGCCTTTTAACTTCCGTGAAACTTTAAATGTCCTCGACAAAACCCTTCTTGCACAATGGGATACACTGCGGATTCTCTTAGACACAACTCATTATGACTAATATATGGCATCAAGAAATATGCCAGCGTACATGCACTTTAAAAATTGGGCTGTCAAAAACGTAGGCGCAGAAGCGCAGGCATCGCATAATTAGGGGTGTGTCTAATGCGATGGGGATCTTGTGTGAATAATTAGAAAACCACATTGTTGGTGACAGATCTCAGATGATGCATTGTTGGCATGCTGTGTCAGACTCAATGTCACCCAATTTGTTATCCCAAATTGACACACTAGACGTGTATAGGCAATATACCTCATTTCCTTCGGAACCATAGTTGGTATAAGTGAGTACACAGACACTGACACATTGCTTTGACAATAGGCGTTAATTTTAGGAGTTATTTTGCTAATTGAGCAGATCGGATCATCACGTTTTTAATAAGAGAACCTATGTCACTGCCCTAATTGTTCCTCTTTATTAACTTGAAAAACAATTTACGTTATGGTGAAAATGTTTTTACGCGTACACTCATACGCCTTAAAAAAAGCACATTTTATGATATATACTGTAGGCCTAATGTGGGAGTTATTCTTTACAACGAATATTTCTCAATGTGTGCCGCAATGCTTTCATTTGTTTCTGATGAATTTAAACGAATGTTTTTAATCACTCACAGTCACAACATAGAACGCCAGATAAAATTGCCACCTTTTTCCTACTAACACTGGTCGCGTGTTTCCCTTTAAGAAAAGTTATAAAGTATTTTGAAGTTTATCTAGCAATATTGCTAGATTTTTTATATTATTATTAGGCTATTTTTTGCACACCCGACCAGGGTTATTCCATTGAGGAATGAAAATGTGTCAATTTGTAGATTCAATTTAAGTTATTGGCGCTTTCATAACAGAAGCCAATATTTATGGCATCCCTGCATCTAAGCCAACATCGTTTCTCAGTGCTTGCCTACATCTTTAGCAGCGCCGTGCTAAAGTTGTTCAAGAACAACTTCGTACAGTATTACTGTCCAAGAGAATAACACTCACCATATACAAGTATGAGGTATTTGTAAAAATGTAAAAACTACTGCTCAATACAAGAATGAACGGATTTAAGCATGGCGCCAACAACAGGAACCTACGCACCTTGAAAAGTAACGGCCATGGCGAATGCGTGATGCGTATATTCATAAAAGGGCATCACCAGAATTTGAATCGGACGAATTTGGCAAGATCTTTGAAAAGAACTGCATTGCAATTGGATACCGGAAGGTGGTAATGGTATAGCTAGTATGACGAGCTCGTATTGATCGCGCCTCGTACTTCTACGCGTCTAAGATTTGAGGATTCTTAATAATCCAACTTGTCTCATTTGGCAACTCAAACGAAACCGAATATTGATTTTTTTTCGTCCAACTCCTAATTACATCAGCAATTGTCAATGAACAAATATATAAAGTAGCGTGGTTCTATGCTCTTGCCGGCAAGAAGCTGGTGATAATGAAGTCTTATTGTATCGCGAAACATGACTAGAGCCAAGATTTTTTTTAAATCTAAACTAAAAGCTGGCTCAACATCAAGAAGTGCTAGCGCGTACGACGTGGCGGTCAATGTTGAATATATTGAACGGTAGAAACCATCTTATTGTGGCCGCGTCGAGGCGAAATGGAACGAAATCTGATGGAGGCTTAGATGTCGATGCATCTAAAGGGCAAAGTAATGGGGATGAAACAAAATTCGCAGTGACAGGATTCACTGAGGAAGTAAGGGTGACTAAAAGCTAAAAGACGGTACAAAAACAATTACTGACACATCCTGAGCTCACTTTATCACACGCACGAAACCAATTCGCGGTCAGTTGGACATCTAGCGTATATGGAAAAATGTTAATTTCACTGAAAACAACCTTTAATTACCATCCAAGACAATGTTGGTTTTGGGGGGTCAAGAACAATTCATGCATGCATATGTAGGACCTAGCCACCAAATGTCTTGAGGCTGAGCCAAAAGTTGCCCACCATGCAAAATCAATAATAATAACGATGTTTACACAATTATTGTGCTTCAAATACTTATAATTGCTACATTTATTTTCCCCAATGTAGAATTGGCCGTCAACTAGGGTCTCCGTGATGTTTTATAATCTCAAAATGTATGATTTATTTATTTAAAAAAATGACTAATTTGAAGATAAAAAGTTATGCAACCCGCAATGCAACGGGAAGACCCGTATTTTGGAGGCCGCTTAACATGCGTTTTTTTACAAATAAACGGAACATTTTAAAATTATAAAACATAACGGAGACCCTAGTAGACGATGAATTATGTACTAGAGTAAATAATTTAGCTAACATAAAAAGTATTTGAAACAACAAATGTGTATCTTTTCCCCTTTTTTTGGGCATGCTTTTGGCTCAACCTTAATGCCTTCGCCAATCCGATTAACCAGTGCTTGATTAATCTCGATAATTTTTTTTTGTGCGTTTCGATTAAATTATAAAGATCAACATTAGTAAGTAACCCGGTCCTTGACATTGTTTTTAAAGGACGAAAAAGTGTCATTGTGTACTGCTGTATCATTAATGTGCATCGGATTTGCAATATGGTTTCAGTTAGCATATGGCAGGCACCATCTGCTCGATAAAAGCGACGCGTTATTTCTCATTCACATTTATTAAGCTTGAAAAAAGCCATTTTTAATTTCAGATAATTTTACTATATTCTATATTGGATAAAAATAATGGCCGTACGTTGCTGCAGTTTTCAACAAAAGTTCATCCAAGAATACGTCAACGTATTATTATGGCTTATTAAGATTAATATCACTGCACCTTCTAGGGACATCTGAAAAACAGCGGCTTGCCCTAAGAATATTGTGATTGGTGATTTGGTGGTAAATTGCTTTCACGGCCTTTATTTCGTCTCATCACGCAGCAACCACGTAATCAAAAACTGCTGACAGACCCAAACAGGGTCGCTATTTACCCAAAAAAATCGTTGCAAAAGCAGACGACTTAAGTGGCATTCTGCTGACCATGTTGGGTAAAATGTGCTCTACAAATCTCGATTATCTTTGCCCTTCAAACGCAAACTGAAATGAAATGTTTTGGACACTTGTGGTGTTGCATACAAGTTGATATTTTACAGGCTAACGAGGGTTTTATTTTCCTTGTTCATTTGCAGAAAAGGCTGCTTAACGCCGACATGCTGACATTAGCCAAATCGCACCAGGACGTTGCGGGCATTATTTCAATTTAGTGCATAACGAATGGGATAAATTTCCGCTCAGCATGCCAAGTAACATTTTGAAATCACCAAAATCTCGAAAGTTCGACAGGGCATCAACAGTTCGGAAATCCGCTAAAACCAGTCTTTATTGCGGAGACATGCATTCACAGACATACACGTACTTTTAGTTAAGAGCCAAGCATCAACTGTTCCTTTTATCTTAAGTAACACATGTCCCTAATAAAATCTGCCCACTTATGTTTTGAAAGTAGATGGCTTAAAGTTCCGTAAACGACTGAAGTAAAAATATTCACCGGTTCTCAAGAATCAGGACCACCTAATGCGAACTCTACCCTCCAAGCATGAGCGCCTGCAGAACCACCAAAAACCACCATCAAATTATTAAGATCAAACAAAGATGGCCGGTTCGCTCTAATTTCTGTACCATGTGCTAGAACCAAAGCGAAGAATATTGTAACTTCAATCGCACTGTTAAGTACAAATTCATGCAAACTACGTTTAAGGTCACCATGAAGGAGACTGTTCGTAAAGGCGTTCAACGAGTGATGACAGTTCGCAACCATACACGCTGCAAAAAATAGTGAAGAACGGATGATGTATACAAAAAAGGCGAGGGACACCGACACACCAAAAATCCCGACCCCATCAAAAGCGTCAATCCGCAGTTGTTAGCGAGAAGAATAAAACATGAAAGATTGGCAGACTGCATGTCACCAATGAAAAAGGCCAAAAGGGGGCTTAGTTCATATTGCCATTCAGGCATGACATCAAAATCAATTCACACATATATATATATATATGTATAAAATAATAATGGCGGATGGACAGTCAGGAATATCATATTGCGTTAAAAGAAGCCTCCAGGATTGGATGTCTACTTTATCTGGGCAGCGGCTGCGCACAGCATCCAATCTGACCTTGAATAAGCACGTGTCTCATACAGTTTGATTATTTTCCTGTCTTGACCAACCGAGACGTTCAGACAGTAAGACGGTACAGGCTACTGCACTTTACTCTATTCCAATAACAAAGAACCACCTCTGGTGATTTCCAATACGCTGCTAACAACTTTTTGCAGAGCTCTCGCCGATGCTTTGATTGAAGAACAGTCTGTTTTATCATTACATTGTTATTAATTGCACCCTCGTGTGTAAAATAGCACTGCCACTGATTTCCTAACAGCAATATCAACGAAACCTCAATTACTGACTGTGAGCCCTGTTTAGGTGCTCGAAAATCAATATTCCTCACGATGTGATAGGTAGCCATTTTGAATCATGGCAAAACAAGAGTTGATTAGAATCGTTGACACCGACGACCTCTTAAAGCTGTGGGAATGACCAAGTATTAGCCACTTTCATGCCATGGCGGATTTCGAGGTTATATCATTTCCATTTTACCGCTTAATTAAAAGATGGAAAGGCAAATGGGCTTCGGAGGACAGTTGTTTTCGGGACATTTCACAATGCATACAATTTCAATCTGACTTTCTTACGAGGTAAACAATACTTGAAACATTTCAGTACTTTCGACGCATAAAACGTGGTCCATGTCATAAAAGTACAGGAAATATCAAGTAGTGTGTAATGCAAAAACCAAACGCAAAAACTCGTTTTTCAACCTAATGCAAAAGTGAGCAGGATTCCCAGACAGGTGGGCTATCATTTTTATGCTGTCAAGCACGCCCAAAAATATGATCAGCCTTAAGGAAACCAAAATGAACCTTCGAAGAATAACATCGCCTCATATAACACGCAATAATCTTTCATTGCAGGAATTTAAGACAAGGCGGTTTGGGCGGAAATACCCTTTTAAGTCAGTAATAATATACATTTTTTCAATACAGGAATACGACATTTCGAAGCACTTTCAGAATTTCCAAGTAAACAGTTTACACGACATCACAATTTAGGGTTAGTTACTAAATCCTATTTAGCCAAACGCGCACATGGCTCGTTTCAATTTACAAAGACAGGCTTCGACAGAACTCATGTTATTGTTAGCCGATTAATGGCTGTTCTTATTACGTCTGATTGTGCCACAAGCATTTGTGCTTCACCATTCCCTTCCCTAAATGGCTTTTCGCGCAGATCCAATAAAATCCTTCAAACATGAGTCCACTGACTTCGGTCGGTCCTATCAGGAAATCAACTTATGATCTCACGAGATATTACCGAGAATTCATTATATCGAGTAATACCACGGTCAATTGCCAATCATTTCTATTGATAGAGCTCTGTCTGGATGCTGTATAAGCCTAATTTAATCAAGCTCCATTACCAGCCAACAATTCTTCTGTTTGATTTATATATTAGGGGAAGAACACATACGGATATGTCCAAACGATATTACTAAAATCATGTCCAATCTTATAAACAAACTAATCCAACTTGGGATTAACGTTGGGGCAATATCGCATCTGATGCCACAGAACTTGTACACGATCTACTAGTTGATTTTCCAATGTTGGTCTCACAAAATTTAATGTTTTTCTTTCAAACTCATTGCAAAATCTTGTCCTGCACGTTTCTGCAATTGCATTCCATTTTAATATCGCATGCACATAATTTGTAAATACGGTCAATGTCAAGATGCCTTTAACGCATCCCTGCGATTTCCTCGAGTGAATGAATCCCTTTAACAGCAAAAGCAAACTCAGTTCTAATTCCACACGCAGATTAGCGCCAACTTACCTGCAAAACAAGAACAAAAACAACGACATAATAAGCAACAATTAGAAGAGCGGCGAAATCGTTATAGAGCGATTCAGTGATCGTTGAGACCAAAAGGGAGCGTTTTAATGTTTGTAAAATGCCGTTTTTAATTGGAAGCCTGGAACCATGGAATCAACCGATCAATTTAAGCGCGGAATAATTTTTTTTAAATCTGCACTCCCTTATTAGCGCGGCGAAACGAAGCAAAAATCAATGCACGAAAATGCGTATGACGAGATAAAGAGCCGAGGCAGCCGGTGACCAACGAGGAGCGAACCAGACTAGCGCAAAAGAATTAATTAAATTAAGTTGACTGTTAATGGAAAATGTATACAGGTTGAAAATTGCATTTGACACTGACGCGTATACTCGGTTGTAATGAAATAATCAAATAACCCAGCGAAAGGCGTTTGCCATATTATAAATTCAGCTTGCAGCCGTGTAATCTTGATAAATTGGAAGATTAAATGTAAACAACGACACTTATAGCCAAGGTGGAGATAGATTTCATTAAATTTCTTATTCAAACACCGAGTCGAATGCGGGTGAGAGAAGAGCGAGAAAAGCGGGCCATAGCCTAGCTTGCAATTGTCATTCAACGTAAGGCTTCATTTTCCCAGCAGAACAAACCGGAACTACCTACATGTACATGTACGTGTAATTGTGTGTTTTCGGCTTTAAATCGCGAAATTTCGTCAGAAAAAAACTGCTTCATCTTTTTTTAAATGGATTCGCGTAATGCTTAAATCTCGAATATAAAATGGTAAATTCACCCTGATTCGAGCAAGGCGACCTACGTGGTTCATATAATAAAGTATCGGATTATAAATATGCTAATAATTCTCTTCCCCATCAACTTGATTTTTTCCAGCGCCTTAGCCCATTTTTTTTATTAATGGCGTCGCCTCTATATATATGCAAATGTCTTCGAATCTATCTATCTTTTTTTGTTTTTCAACAGTCAAGATAATAAAGGGGCGCAACTGTCGCCTTTAATTACTCCTTGTAAGCTGCACTAATGTAATGCCGTTAAAGGATTAAGGCACTATTTTAAGAAACGGCTTATAAACCCCCCCAAAGGAAGATTATAATATGATGCGGGAAAGCAAAGAAGATTGAAGAGAAAAATGGATTCACACAGCTGATGCCTAATTCCGTTTAGAACGCTTAGAAACGGCGGCCATGTCGCCGATCGTTTCAATAGCGTTACTAGTGTGCTAAGAGCATTTCATAACAACGCATAAAAGCATAATGTTAATCTACATAAATATTAAGATGGAAGTTCACGCAAATCGTCCTGATCTTCCAAGTATCGTAATAATTGTGGTCGGTTCACATAATTAATTAGTTTAATCGGTGATATAACCCGCATTTTATTAGCGATAATAACAGAAAAATAAGTTTTAAATTGTTCTGACGTAAAATTAAAAAATATGCTAAACGGAACACACGTATTCCTGCTTAGGCATTTTAAAAATTCTATCGCAAACGAGGAGAAATCTTATTCAAATTGTTTAGAGCTGTTAAGAGGGTCTCCCACAAGACCAAAATAAATGGACATTTTTTTAAGGCTATTTAAAGTTAGTCTGGACTAGTGCTTTTTTACTTACTTCCAGTTCTACTTTCACGATAAATTGTGCGAATTCAGTTAAATGGCGTGCCCTCCGGTACTATTGGCTAATACAGCACATAAAAATACCAATTTTACATGTATTTGCCTTAATATTTTTAAACAACCTAATTATGACAACGAAAGCAAAAAAAACAACACTCGACTTGCATAAACTGCATTGACATCATTAGTTTTAGAGAAAAAAAATATGCGATATCTAATCGCGAAGGATTTTTTTGCCGTAACATATTATTAAATCGAATATGCGGTTTTGGGAACTGTGAGCTAGATAAAGGACGCGTACTTCAACAGTTATTCCAGAGCAAATTTATATTGCTTTGAGTTAATATACAGTAGGCTAATATAAAAAGGCAGAACTAACATTTGCATATAAAAAATTTAAATATCAAAAAAACAAGAAACAGGCTATCGGCAGGCGTTCGCTGGTGTAGATTTCAAAAGAAACAGGTTGGTGAAATCGTTAAACATTCAGTGAAAAATTTATGATGGATAGCAGCAATTATAAAAAAATAAAAGAGGAAAAACCAAACGTATGCATGTACGTGTATTAGCAGAAGAGAAGAGTTGCAAAAACTGTTTTCAGAATCATCAAATCCTGTTTCACTATGGATTGCGAACATAAATTTCATATTTAGCGTTTCTACTTATGCATAGTTTCAAGATCATAAACATCGTTCCGAAATAATTGTTATGCCGATAATGCATGTTATGTATAATATGGATGTTTTATGACGTGACATGAAATACGAGAGTAAAGAATGAATGATTTGGAAACTACGCGCATGTATCATTGGCGAACGTGGTGCGTACGAAATGGGATAAATTTACGAACAAGAGAGCAGTTTGCATTTCGATGAAATCGTCAGCACGTGTGCAGTTAATTAAAACGGTTTCAATACATCTGCGTGCACTGTGGCCCAGTGGGTTATATTCAGTTCTACCTGGAAGTTAAATCCATTGTCGGACAACGTAAGCTGTTCATTTACTCGCTACTGCAAGTGTCAATGTTATTTCGATTATGTCACAACATCGAGTTCATTTCATTCATAGGAGGATGCCTAAGCAAACATCTGTTTTTAACCCAACGCGTAACGTAGAGAGAAAAAATGCACCATAACCAAAAAGATTTTGTTTCCATCAATTTTGAACTTTTTGTTATGCGATTTAATTTTATAAGTACGTTCATAAATTTATCTCGCAGCATGCCGCGGCGTACAACTTTATTTTCTAAAATAACCTTAAGCTCGTCAAATTGATATTCATGGCAATCTCCGCGCATCTGTATTGAAGTACGTTTTGTTTATTTATGTATGTACGGTGCATTCGTTTTATTATGTTCGTGTTAAACAGATTTCACGCGCGCATAATGACGAGTGTATCACTTATTTGATCAAAAAGCACTTACGCTCCGTATTCTCATCTCCTGCAGAAATTTAAGCAATAATATAAAGAATCCGCCCTACATCCTTATAATAATTCACACGCACACGACTACTCTTTTCAGAGGCACACGCAATGCTGAGAAATTGCGACGACACACGTGTTTTTTAAGGAATTATCATTGTTACAAGAAAAGCTTTTTCCCTTTGCGTAGTATGATTGGCCCGCCAGGAAACTAACACGTAAAAAACGAAATATTTTTTCACCGTGTGATGTTGAATTCTTGTACATTTATAATTTTTTTTTTTCAAAACAACGAGCTATTCTAAATGGACAAAAAGTGGTGAATTCGTAAGAAATTATCATTGAGTAAAAACGATAGGATCGCCTGTAGCATTTTGGCAGCTAACGCATATTCAGCATATCATGATTTCTAATAGCACTGAATATTCTGAATTTAGAAACAAACAGATGGCCTGTGCCATGGTAGAACATCGAAAAAAAGAACCTAGTTTTGCATTCTGGTCGATCATTGCAGGAGAAAAAAACGACTACCTCACGTGTTCCAATATTTCTCAGCCAACAAGTTGATTGGAATAAACTGTAGGTCGATGACAAGCAAGCGCCATGCAAATAAAGCGTTGGTCTTCGCTTATCAACGCACTGAATGTGTTTTGTGCTCTGTCACATTTGCACAGATGGGAATTTAATTAAAGTAATGAAGCGGAACTGGGTGTAATTAATTTGAGCTTGATTTATTTCCCAATCCAATTGAAAAGGCTGTGCCCATAAGTGAGCATGGTTTAGAAAACGAACTATCTTGGATGAATAATTGATGGCTTCCGCAACGCTAAAATACATTTATGTCGTATGATCGATTATTGTTAAAATATTAAATATGACACACCGAGCAAACATTTGATTTTCATTAATCAACCGGGTCTGTTCCATTTTCTAGAAATCGTACGTGGATTTCTAAAGATTCAGACAAGGCGGTGTGTTTGTAAGGGTCTATTCACGGCCGTACTTTCATTCCGGCTTCGATTTTACAAGGAAAATTGACAAACTCAATGGAACTGAAACACATGATAAAAGAACTATTTTAACATGAGAAGCAAACTGAAAGGACATGTTCATATTCCGAGGAAATCTGTCAGCCAAAAATAGTGAGGAAACCTTAAATTCAACTACTGAAAATTGTATAATCTTTATAATTATTTTCTCATCCAAGGTTATGACAGGGGTGAATACTACAATGTCTAAACGAAGAAACAATAAGATAATAACCAATAACACAAATATTGTCAATTATTTTCGTTTACTTTAATTAAGGTTTATTAATAAAATAAAGCCAATAACAAATGCTACGATGAAATGAAAACGGACCCACCTTGTTCGCATTCACGAGATTTTTCCCACATGCTTACAACCAACGCTGTCTAAGCTAAGTATATTTATTGCGTAAGAAAAGAGCTGGGCTTGAAAATCAATAAAGTCCCATTAGATTTTGGAGCATGACAATGTCGTGGCTGGAGAGGACGAAAATCGATGGCTATATTGTATATATCAGGGGGTCCATTATAATTGAACAGGGATCAATTTACGCCATAAATGGATACATTTATAAGGCGGAGAGAACCAGCTTTATCCAGCGAGATTAGCAATCAAAAGTTGAGATTCATAACAGTTCTCCGATAGTCAACTTTTGTCATGCTTCAATGGCTTATTTTAATGGGGACGGCTACACACAACCATCGTCGGAAAAAAATGTATGTACATGTATTGCAAATTCATTGCTTGCATTTCATAGAAAGCGTTACAGTTAAAATTATTTCAGCGAAATCGGTTGGGGGGAAAGGTTTCTATGCGAAAGTACAGTCGAGAATTGTCATCGTTTTCAAGCAGAAACAATATATATGGCCTCATAAATGAATGCTGTTCTTGAACGTGTTCTTCGCTTCAGCAAAAAACATTGCAGTTTGAAGCCTGAGTCTGTAATACTCTTTATGAAAGAAAAGAAGTCGCCTTTCATTCTGACAAACAAACAGTATTATGAAAAACATTGTCTTGGAAATGGATATTTGCATCTATATATACATCATCACAACCCATTTTCCAGCCATATCAGTTATTATTCCACTCGAGAAGCGTTCTATTGTCTTTTATTTATATCTCGTATATGGTTTTGCGCCAAACTACAGTCTATTTAAAAGCTTTCCGTTTTATATGCGATAATCTGCAACCATGTGAATTTTATTTTTTACTGGTAGCATAATACGCTATACAAAATTGACAAAACGTATTGCCGCACATGAATGAAAAATCATAGGGAAATTACTTAAAAGCTTTACCTCTTGAAAATTTAAAAGATGCACTTTTAGACATTTGTCTTTTAAGCTAAGAAAGTGCTTTCAATAAGGGTATTATTATAACTATTGTAATTTTAAAAAATCAGAATAGGCGAAAAATCTATGATTTCACCTTTAGTAAAGTATGAAACGTTAAACAAAGACCCTCTTGAATTAATACTTTTTTGGAATAACCACTAAAGTAGGTTCATAAAGGGTGCCCTAGAAAAATCGACTTTTTATCAC
Organism: Rossiulus vilnensis; assembly: GCA_034700785.1. Lineage (NCBI taxonomy): Eukaryota > Metazoa > Arthropoda > Diplopoda > Julida > Julidae > Rossiulus > Rossiulus vilnensis. The sequence continues at coordinate 7,300 of JAQIXS010001082.1, read as the reverse complement.
TTCAATAAAGGTATTGTAATTAAAATTCAGAATATGCTAATATCCCAATCCTTACACCTTAAGTAAAGTACGAGTGTAGACAACAGGCCATAAGACCTATTGTTGAATTAATGCTCTATGGATTAACTGAAACGATAGGTTTATAAAGGACGTCCAAGAAATGGTCAACTTTTTTGACCACCTTACCATTCCTTTCCTACGTTTCAAATCAAAATAACGTCATGTGTATTTCAGAAAACATGTACGTTGAAATTAACAGATTAACTAATGTCGTCATCAGTCGTAGTCGTTATTTATAGCCTGATCGTCCGAAATTACTAACCCTCATCTATTCCATGATCGTCCGATTTTTTAGCCCCACACCATCCCACGACCATGTACCTCAAACGCCATTTATAAGGTTATCTGAAATGATACATTATGTCCGCCATGCAGATATTATTTGCGTCAATTACTAGCACGTATTTGCAATGTTAAATATAATATCCCCCGCAATGAATTGGCCGTCGGGTATACAGTCTAGCAAACTTTATCTAATTTTTAAGACCGGCACATTTAAAAACTATTTAAGATGTAAGAGCCAACGACCAATTATTCTACCAGGGAAAAATAAATATACAGTTATGGCGTTTATAATAAGTATGGAAAACTATTGCGTGGTGAGAAATCAGTTGGGCGGTTCCTGGAAGTTACTGAATGTTTCAGCATTTGCAAACTGACTCACTATGGAGTGGAGACATTATAGCCTATTGAGTCATTTCAACTAAGGATTTAGTTTATTACCACGTTTTCACGAAAAGATGGCATTTCGGGCGAAAAATAGGAGGACGTTTTTTATATATTTTCCGTCTATAATGTGAAAATCACGTCAAGATCTTAAGACATTTGCAAGATTGCTCAGTGGTATGAAAACAGCACCCATTACACTTCAGGGCAAAAAGGTGCTTGCCAAACACATTTATACTTGCATTAGCTTCATGTCAACGCCATATAAACACGCGTTACGTCATGCTACGTCGATCACTCAAAAGATCAAAAGAACTGCAAAGATTCGGGGAATTTCGAAGATCACGAACATGCACGTGTAAAAATAATGTAAATTTTCTCAATACTTGAAGTATTTCATTTGTTTTTTTGTGTCTTATTTCGCAGAACGTATAAGAACGCAATATTATAAGTAATCTGAATGATGATGAACAAATGTTGCACTGTAGGTGTATTTTTAAAATGTTTAATCAAAGCTGCCAAATATCAGATTCTTGAATTTAGAGCGAAATTTTGACATCTGAAGTAGGCTAAGGTACGTTTCTTAAATTGCATAAATTCTTTCGTAATACTTTTAAAGCAGTATTTTTGGAATAGATGGGCTTTTTTTGGACCTAAAAGTCCCGAGTTTGAATTAATGCCACTATTTCTTTGAAGATTTTAACTCCGTGCCTTCAGTCTAAAAGTCTAAAAAGCATAATTTGTTTTTGTAATATCTTTGAAAGAATTGGTGCGTGTTCTGGAAGATGTGTCTTCTGCAGATTCAAGTGGATATCATTTAATTTATTAACTTGGTGTGGTAAATTGCAATAATTTCGGTAGAAGAAATACACACACTGTTAAATGCACCAAACATCTCCTGCATACAGGTTAGATTACATGTGGGTAGTTTATCTAGGCATTTTTATAAGTTGAATTAGCGGCGCAGTGTACGTGTGATCTACATAAAATATAGGCGTTACATGAATATTTCCTATTTTATTATATAGGCCTATATAAAAATTCAGTATTCAGAAACAGGGGTCCAAGTGGTTAACGAAAAACAATATGCATTTCGGCTTTCATCTGACAAGTGAGTTAAACGTTTCAGATGCAGTAATAATATGCTAAAAAAAAGGAATGCATTTTCGAACGCTGAAAATTTAGGCAAACAACGCAATGTTTTTAAATGACCAGCAACTGATGCATTTGATAAGATACTTGTAGATAGTTTCCCTCCAAAATATATTTTATTTCTGGCTTAATTATGACATGCGCAGAAGTCTTATCAGATGAAGTGCAAATAAGTTTTATCTTCAGTGACGCAGTTAGACCAAAGCTGGTTATTTTAGCCCGGTTCAGTTTCAACATGCAGAGCTTGCTCTACCCTAATGTCATTACCATCGATCCGGCATTCGATGGCGTAGCGATAACCGGTCTTAAGTAATTGTCAACACTGATGTTTATGAAAGTGACATGACTGCATCTACACCCTCCTATTCTAATTGAGTATGTAAATTAAGATGAATCGAAGTTGAGATGTGGGGGCGATCGTTTCCTAGGAATTAAGCAATACAAACTTAAGCAAGGCTAGTTTGTGAAACAGTTGGGCGGACAATTGAGGTTTCTTTATTGCGCTCTTATTTAAAATCTTGATAAGGGTGGAAAACCACCAATCATCCATTTGTGCCAATTAGCATGTTCTAATTTAATTCTGCAGAGATTCTTCATTAGAAACTTTCAAAATGTCATTAGTACTTATAACAAAAGATTAGTAAGCCTATGAAAGTACTGTAACCGTGTTCACCTAAAGCATCAAAAGTACTGCAATAGTAGCAAGTTGTTGTTTTAATTATTTAATTCATCGTTATTGACACTGCATTTAGTTATAAGTAAATGCACCACTACTGTAAAGTAGGTCTGCATGTAGACTTCATTCGCTAGTATATTGATAGCTGACATTGCATACTTTAATAGCTTCACACAAGATGAGTTACATTAAAATAAACATTTACATAGGCTATTTATTTTTCACATCCCGAAAACGAAAGCGGATTCTTGGATACCTGAGGAATAATTTTCTTTGCCATAGACTGACCTGACACTTTTGAGATTTAATGTAAATATTATTTGTGCGGTGGTAACGGCTCAATAACTTCGGTTGATGGGTTACACTACCTACCACATGAATTCCTTGCTGACAGTAAAGTCTTGAGTTGCGACTAAAAAGGTTTATCTAAAGGTCTTAAATTTGCTATCTACATGTATTTAACGCAATATACATATACATACACACCCACATTAAACTGTTTTAAACAGCGCTTGTGTTGTTGCCTGATATGAGGTGGGAAAATCTAATATGTAATCCGATAATCATGGCTGACTTCCTGTTTCAATATGTCATATCTAACTTCGCGCTACGTATGTAAATGAATAACGTTTGGGTATCAAATGCTAATCATGCCTACATCAATGACACACGTCTTCCGCAAATATCAGATTTATGAGGTTTCTTTTAGGAATATGCATTTGCATCATTCATGATGAATGACGTCAGATGCAAGAAACGTGATATTTGAGTAATCCCTAGGCATTTGGGGGAAAACAACCTCGTAAAATGCCGATATAACGAATTGATTTCTTTATAAAGCCCATAAATTATGAAAACCAAATATAATATGAAATCCATTAAAATGTATCAGGTTTGTCTGTTTGGATGCAGTGGCTGTATTATAGAAAATGGAGAGAAAGTAGGCAGTTTCAGGTAATAGAATTATAAATAAGGTTAAACAGGCTTTGATTTTCAAATATTTTATATAATAATAAAATATTTATTCCAGTTAAACAAGAGAGAAAAATGGAAAAGGAAAATGACGGTTGAAAAAAAAAAAAAAAAAAAAAAAAAAAAAAAAAAAAAAAAAAAAAAAAAAAAAAAACACACACACAACACCACAACAACAACATATCGAAAAAATTACTTTCAATAAACTACAGTACTAAATTCGCGCAGGGTTTTGGCCATGACTATATGGTGATGACGTTTGTTCCAGAGTCGGTCAGCTCTTGCCTGAAAAAAGTGGTGTCTAATGTTTATTCTTGCTGTTGGCCATATTACATGTAATTTTAAAGAGTGAGACCGCCCTGATCTTGTATTGGGACCAACTTCTCGACGCCAGGTCGATCATTTGAATTGCTTTCGTCGATTGTAAAATAAAATCCTGCCATCTAATGTTTTATGCATATTGAACTGAACTGAACTGTATAGCAGACGTGGTACAAATACACAATGGTGCAAGGCTGTTTTATTGTTTCTTGAATTAAAAATGAGATGAAATAGTTAAAATTGACAATTATACATTAATACGAACGACAGAATTGCAAGGCATTACAGTTATCTGATATCGCTCAAAATATTCCTTAAAATGACTTGAAAACAAACCCGCCTGCAAGATAACGTGTATGATTGTCTTATAAATTTGATAATAACTGGTTGTCTGCAGTGAAGGTTTTTACGCAAATTCGCAAAGATATGATATTAACCGCACTCTTTTCTCGCCTTGCCATGCTAATAACGTTTTTGTCACATGAGTCAAATGAAGCTTACCTACATCACATGTATGTAATTTTCTTTTTAACAAGGAAGACGCACTAATGAGGTATTAATATATTTCTTTCCAAGTTCAGATACCTAAGATTCCTCAAATAAGAAGTGCCATACATTTTCAGTAGTAAGCCTGTAAGACTGTTTTAAATTACATAACGACTCATCAATTAAGAATTTTAAAAAAAGTGCCAATACGTTAATATACATTGCAAAACAAATTTATTTAGAAACCTAACGAAAGACAAATAGTAGTAAATAATTGAAAATCATTCCTTCAGCCGCAATTTTTTGCAGTAGAAATGCTTAAGGCTTATAGCAAAATAAAAAACGAAAAGATGTTTTCTGGTTTTTCTAATAGACAGCAAGCTTTTATCATAAAGATGAAGTCGGCAAAGCTGATCGACTTTTATGGCAAAATAAATTATGTATAAATGAAGGTAAATATCAAAGTAAACGATGATGGCAATGTCAACATTTCAACAAATACGCGATGCTGTAGGATATATGGCTCTATAGCACATACGCACACAACAATCATCGATCTTTCAAACAAAAAGGTCTAATCAAATTGACAAGAGTAATAATGAAGACAGCGCTGCTACAGTGTATATCTAGTTTCAACATGGTCGTCAATATGGACTCAGCTTTGCTGACTTTACTGCAACACGCATTCTGCGTACACTGTCATTTGTAATGAAATAAACCTAATGATTTGGCCTCATTCACATAACAAGAAATATCTTTACGCATTCAAATTTTGACATATTAACTTTAAGTTATTCGTTGCGACCCTATCATTAAATTATTCAGCAAAAGTAAGCAAGCTCCAGGTCGTCTGAATGCATATGATCGGCCTAGTCGAGAGGGCAATCATCACAGACGCAAAACGTAAATACATTATAGCAATTTTCGACTTAATCTCATTTAAAACGATCACAAGTTTCAGAAGCAAACAATGACGTTAATACATGTAAACAGCCATATGACAAAACAAGGGAACAGATTCTGTCACCATTGAGCTGCGTTAGATACGACGATATGTTAAAAGGAAGTTGCTTCTTCGTCACTCAACAAGAAAATGACAGCACTATTTCCTGCATGCTATCTCCATGCATTACAGCAAACGTACCAAATCAATAAGCAAAACAATTGATTTCCACACATCTTATTTCATTATCTACTGCTGTTGTCACGCATAAAACCACCACCGTCTAATTCTAAATATTACTATGTTTCCATGCAGCGTTTAAAGTAATTCAGACTGAATCAAAGTATGAGAAATCGTGCAAGTGAACACATCACATTGTGATTTATTTGACCTGAGCTACTTTGATTCAGCATTTTGTGAGGGGGATGTTTGAACCAAATCAGTGCTACTTTGTTTGGGGTAAGTTTAAAACCAGATTCAGGTTTACTTCATCACTTTTGGATCAGGCGCCATTTCAAAATTGACAGAAGAAATCTCGCACAAACAAAAGTACAGATCTGGTTTTAGCAAATCCAGATAGACCACGCCCTTTGCTAGTTTTTGAAGCAGACGATGCTGGAATTCTGAATCGGGCCATGTAAACCCACGCCACAGCGCCGTATCCATTGGCGGCGCGTTCACCCTTCGAATGAATAAATCTTTATAAAAAAAAATAAAAATAAAAAACCCACGCCACTACTGCTTTGGATTGAAATGCTACAAGGCCGGAGTGCTTTGAACGCTGCATTTAACGTCTAGTTAACGCTATACGAATATACATGTCCATGTATGTATATGTTAAATGCATGTATATTCATTCAACTTGTCGTGGCACTCGAAATACCTCAGCAACAGGAAGTGAATTAAGGTCAAGCTCTTAATTTTTAAACATTGTCATATTAATAAATTGAAGCGTCATTAAACCACTGATTGCACCATGAATGCAGGCATCGCCATCACTCTTTGCGTATTGCAAATTGCATTCTAAACGTCAAATTGGTCTAATTATGAATGGTGGTTGGCTGGGCTGTGGGTTAGATAATTTCGGCTTTAATTGAGGGGAATGAAAGCATCTTTTAACAGTAGTCATTTCTCCTCAAGGTTTCACCATTTATTCAGCAGGTCTACGGTTAATTTAACTACTTCCTCTCCATCATTCATTTGCTAATTTTTAATTGCTCACCCATAAAGAGATTTAATTAGCAATGATTTCCTCACTCGCATTTCTCCTCCACCCCCGGCGCAGAATTAATATGGAAAGTGGATACGACATTCCCTATTCCGCTTGCGCGCCTACGAAACTCCACATTTACAAATCCAAGAATAAACATTTCGCTCTTGGCCTTTCGCCAATGCGAAGCGATGTCGATCTCACTAAAATGCGTTTTGAGATGAAGGAACATATTGAATTATAGCAATAAAATGAGCAAAATCTTCATAACACAAGATGCGTTTGCAAGGTATGTTGCTCGATGTCATGTGTGTTTCATTTTCTCGCTCAGATTCAATGGCTGTGTTCAATTTAGTTAAACATTAAGAAAGACGTCTGGTGTCCAGCAAAGTAAACATTACAAAGATACAGTCAACTCTCGATAAAATAAAACTCCATAATTTGGAAATTTCGCTAACTTGTAAAGTGGAATAGGTTTTGGGCAAACTTTCGCTAATTTGGTACCTTTGGCAGTACGAAAGGTCCTCCTAATTTGGAAAACCTTTCGTAACTCGTAACTTGGAATCAAAATCGGATGCTAATTTGGAAAATTTCTCCAAAAATTTCATTGTTTTTTAAATTTAAATCCGCAATTTTAAATGAGCCCGCCAATTTATAAACGTATTTTGTGGACGGTATATTAAAATGCAGCCAAAATCAGTGTTTTCACATGTTTTCGTGTTTTAGCGGCAAAACACGTGTTTTTGCCGGCGTGTTCTCGCAAGTTGTCGCATTGACCACCCGACTTCAATTGCCCAAATCGTGACAATTTCTC
>JAQIXS010001081.1:0-34088 GCA_034700785.1 Rossiulus vilnensis | reverse complement strand
AACATTGTGTTCCCTCCTCTTGCATTCTGTTGGGTATTGATGAAATAAAGTTATTGATTGTCTCTTGAGGGATGGTGAGTCGAATTTTTTGCACTCAAGTGTATATTCAGGTATAGATGATTGCTGTAATTAAGCTTAATAACGATGGGTGTTAATTGCTGTCGACACGCAACATTGGGTGCACGTATAATTCTGCAGTTCACTTGGAGAGCGCTAAAAATAACAAGGTCCTAAAGACAAGATTTTTTGCCAAGTTTCCCTTGTATATACCTATTACTTGAATACCATTTACAATACATAGGCAGTATACGTGTAGGAATTCCCCCTGCCCCCGAAAACAAGCATTGGCAATGTCTTTTAAACATCAGTGATTCTTTCAAAACTTCACTCCTTCATACTCAATGTGTAGGTCTATGTCACAAATATTTGTAATTATTGTGTTCACCTAATTTTGAAACTGATAATTAACTTCATATCACCAAATTCTGTTAAATTTCACGTCAACAATTATCAATTATTTTTGAATGACTTTTAATAGGCCTTTTTGATGTTTTAACTTTTGAAATGAAGTTAACAATTAAAAAGTCATTGTTTTATTTTTATTCGGTTTATAAAACAAAGATGTTAGTGTATATTTTTGTTGTGTTATTTTGGTATTTTCCCATTGCGAAGCAATTACCCCAATGCTATTTCAATGACATTTCAATGTCATCAATGACCAAACTTTTCATCAATGCCTTTTCAGACTAGTGATATGAAGATGCCATGATCTGAGAATGATCCAACTACAACCCCTGTAATCTATGGTAAACGTTTGGCAACTAAAATACACTGTTACATCCAGTTATATAATTATGTACGCTCGCATACAGACATACGGCGGTATGTTATGCCCACTATTCTCCTCGTCTAAACTTGGCGAACCTACGTCACAACACTCCACGAAATTGGCATTTGGTTCCGCTGTCTTGCACCTAAACAACTTCATTATACTGAGTAGTATTTGTTTTTTTCATTTATAGAGGCCAAGGCGGTCACTTCCATCCCGACATCCGGCCATTGTTCGCATGGAGGGAAGATGAGGATCATGGGTAGCAGCGGCGGACCGCGAGAGGACGCCCACTGGGGCCAGTGCTTCGAGGAGTTCTACGGTCCCGAGTACTGCAAGAACCTGAAGAAAGACCTGGAGAAGCTAAAGGACGAATTCTACGATGGAAACGCACAGCGCTTCCAACGAGAATGGGTGGTGCCCACAGCAAACCTGTTGCGCAGGATGCGACACAAGGTGAGTGCTCATTTAAGTACAATATAGAAGCTCGGTAATCCGAGGTAGTCAGGATGTACACATGTCATGCTTTATATTAGAGATAAAGAAGGCATGCAAGTTTTTCACATTGCAGTGATGTCCTCTCTTAAAGGTTGAGCCAAACGAATGCCCAGCATGAAAAATACGTTACTTATACATTTTTGCTTCAAATATTTGTTATAATTTTTCTAAATTTATTTTTTTCCCGTGTAGAATTGGACGTACACTAGGGCCTGCTTTTTTATTATTTGAAAATGGCCCGATTATTTAAAAATAAAAAAATAAAAAATGAATGTGGGAATATTTTTTCAGCATGGTGGGAATCATTTTGGATCGGGATTAAAGGATTCATGTTAAATTATCACTAGACGTGTGTGTGCGAACTTTAGATTTAGTCCTATCTAGATTAAACTATGTGAGATAAAACGAGAAATTCTAGCCAATTGCTGAAATCATTTCTGGTGCATGTATAAAGTTCATGACCCTGTGAAGTAATGTTATTTTCCCCGCACAGAATAGTGTCATTTTTCTTTTTGAAATATCTGGTAAACAATATTTAGCCATGGTTTTCAGCTGCGTGCCAAAAGTAAACTCTACCAGTGCTATTAAGGTGATCAGACAACAGACCAACATTATTTCTTGGCATTGTCAATACCGATGAAATCACTTAGCAAACAAGTAATAATTGATACGTTCATGGAACTTTTCATGTGAATTGTGTTGGTAATTACAACACTATGCCTGGTTGATGTCAATGTTTCCAAACTGCTCAGAGGGCTGCGCTCTGTCAACATTTATTTATGTGTCCGACAGCTCTACCAAAAACCACAAAGCCATAATGCAATCGGAAATCCGATATTCTGGTAAACAGACCAATTATATCTCTGGTTTCATATCAAGAAATTGGTCAAAGATTCTTCACTGGTGACTGTACTTCACCTCACCTTACCAGTGGAGAAGCCCCGAGCACAAAACCACTGTTGCAGTTCATGGTTTCTAATTGGCTGGCCAGTAAACGATAAGTGATTACCACGAAATTTGCCAACAGTAATTGATTCGCTGGTAATGAATTCAAAATCTTTAGAGTCATTGAAGCGTTTGCGTTAAATTTTTCTGGCCGGATGACGTCTTTAGGAGGCCTGAAAGTAGCGTCCTTGTTTTCCTCACAATAAATCAAGTAAATCGCAAGCTTTTCCTGGATAATTCGTGTGGTAATTCAGCGCGATATTGCCACTCCCCACGAGACCCCCCCAAATCAAGGCTTTGTGAAGTTCCTGTTTGTCCACCAGGTCCACCATGGCCTTTGCTCGTTAAAAAGTTGACGAATTTCGAGAAAAACAAAATATTTGCGTGATTGCCATAATTGTTTCGCTCAAGAGGATTGTTCTTACTGTTCTCAATCATGAATCGACCATCGGAAAATAAAATTCCTGACATTGCTCGGGAAGATGCCATATGCAAGATTAACCTAAACGGTTGATGAAAATCGCCGATGATTCATCAAGGCAATCCGCATAATCTTGCCTCGACGATCGTTGCGACACTGTTGGTGACGTCACTTGTTTGGGAAAGTGGGCAAACAACGAGCAAAGACTAACAACAACATTGTTAGGTTTCCAGCGATTAAGAGCAAATTGTTTCCTATAAAACTTGCCTCTTGATATTTATGTCGAAAACAACGCGTCGCTAGGTAATTATCCTGAAGAAATGCTTGAGGCTGAGCCAAAAAATGCCCACCGTGCAAAATAATTTTCTCATATATTTGGGTTCTACGAATTTTGTGTGTGTTTACAACTTGAACAACGAATAATAATAAAACTTAACTGGAAAACACCGTTTTGCAACCTTCGAGGCCCACCTTTGGAAGTAACATCGAGAGGAAAAACCCGTTTTCAGATTTTTTGTTTCAAGTTTATTAAAATGGTTCATTTTCAAACCATAAAAATCAGACCCTTGTGGACAACCAATTCTACACGAGAAAAAACAAATTTAGCAATTAGACAAATAAAAAAATTGAATATGAACCTTTTCCTGAATCTTTAAACAAAACCACTACCGAGGTGGTAGAACCTTATATTCCAATCCACTTACGGAAACCGGAGCAATACGTTTGGATCCATACTATTAGTCTTTTTTCTTGCATGTCATCACACGTTAGAATGATGATGGTGATCATGAAGTTGAATAATGTATGGCTTGATAGATTACACCACCCTACCATGGCATATGTTTGCTTTTTTATCATAGGTTATAATTCCATAAAATTGTGATTTTTTCAAATCTTAACAGGGCGAATTTCTGATTTATTAGTCCGTTCTCAATCACTGATACTGCACAACTAGTTTTTTTTGTAACACTTTCTTCCGGAACAGTTTCAAATGTTTTTTTTTTTTGCTATGAAATCTTGCAACGCAAACTGCGAAGTCATCGAGCAGTTGATGAGAAATCATCAAACATGAAAATGACACAAATCAAGACTTATCAGTTAGTCGCATTGTTGTATCGTCAGTTTGGCAATATACACAATTGTAGTAAATATACTTTCATTCAGTGGATTACAGTTGAACAGGGCAACCATTTATTCGGGGCAAAGTGTCGTAGTCCTGGCATAATTTAACTCGATGAATAGAAATCGAGCATAATTGCAACATATTGTACCACGTGATGTACACAAACTGTCGTTGTAATAACAATAGCAAACGAGCAAAACCAACAAGCAAGAATGGTAGCAAACTGGAAAAATCCATTTTTTTCAAAATACTATGTAAGCCTATCTGTGTTAGTGTAAAGGAACACAGCTGTTGCACAGATACAGTGCACTGCCACAAACGATATTCAGACATTTAGAATTCTAGATGAAGCGTCAACATGTGTCTAGATATGAAGAACATATGGACTTCAATGCCATTTAGTTTCTGAAACCCAGCATGTGAAATATAATGATAATAGCGAGTAAATACAAAACTAGATAATTAGATCGCTATGCTTTTGTCATTATTAGTTTTTAGTGCCCGCAACTAATTCTGTAATTAGAATATATAACTAATTCTATAATAACATCATATAATTAGTTAATTTATCAATACCAAATTATTATTATTGCGCCTATTATGTACAATTACCATAGCACGACTGTAAATGTACGTCTTCCATGAACAACTAGAGTAGGTCCAAAACTAGATTGATACTGGGGAATTCAAATGGACATCTTTTGGGCACCTGTGTGACTTTCCCTATGCTGGAAAACGTAATTTATAAGCTGAACATCTCTCATTGGTTAAGGTCTCATTGGTCGATGCACGTTCCATTCTAGCTAAATTTGGACAGACTAGAATAATTAATCCAGTTTTGCAAGTGTAACCTGTGATATACATGTAAGTAACTTTTCTAAACCTCTCAAACTTCAAAATTGAAGTTATAAATTCGTGCGGAAAAAAAGAGACTTCCTTACTCTCTCAGGGTCGATGCACTTTCCTTCTTGAGAGACTAGAGTGACTTACAAGAATTATCCGAAATCCGGTAAGAGGCGGTTCGATTGTCCCAAAAATCAAGTTTAGGTTTTCTCAGAATTCGGTACCAGAAATGATTTTTGAAAAACGGTCGAGGTTCGAGGCCTTCACTCTCAACGAATATGTTTACGAGCTGTGCCAAAAGTTTCTTGGTGTACGAAACTGAATGTGACGTCACTGAATATTATGAGCATTAAAAATATGTATTCTTTTCCTGAATTTCCAGGGTTTTCCTGTACGAACTCGGGACCACATCATCATTCACTTGTACAATCCAGTGGATTCCATGTTTGCTGGAGAAATGCACTTTCAGGTAAGTCTACGTGTATTTAGAAGCTCGAGAATTAAAAATCAACGTTTGCCAATTTCCTGTTTTGTTGTCGTTGTTTTTTTGGCGAGGTTATGGAATTGTAATTTTTGTTTGAAAATAGTATTTGAATATCAAGGCTTCAAAATTGTTGACGATGCTTTGAGGACCGCATTCCACCTTATTCCGGTTTGCTTTGCGCGCAGATTGTAATCTTAATCGTTTGGGTTTTAGCGAAGAAATCCAGCGCAGGATTAGCCAGTGATCATCCCAGGAATCATGACACCCAAAAGCAATGAAGTTATACATTAGCTTGCATAAATAAATATCTTACACACCTGTAATTAGCTGCGCCAAGCGCCAATAATTAAACTACATGTAGCTCATGTTCACAAGCATTAAAATTGGCTCATCAGTCCAAAGAAAATTATAGTAAAAGCTAAAAAAGGCAACTGTTTATCATCAAACATCATTCGCTAATTGAGAAATTATCAAATCCCAAAATTAAAAAATCTTAAAATATGTTTAAGATCAGAAAACTTAAAACAATATAATTAGTCGGCTTAAAATCCAAAGTTGCAATGTACTGAGTTATAAAAATCCTAATTGTTCTGTCAACTCCAAGAATTGATAAAATGGGAAAATTAACTAATCTTGATTTGATTAAAACAAAAACTACAATGATAAATATATAGAATTAATGAACTTCAAAGAGGAATTAAAAAAAAACATGGGCTACATTTATATATTCAATTTACCAAAAACCTTTAAAATTTCCAGATTTCATGGGGAAATCCTTCAGTCTTTGAGAGATTTGGTAGTCTAAATCTCACATAAATTTCCATAAAATATCCATTTAATGGAAATTTATGTAAAAAGCAGGATTTCCGTCAAACCTATCGTAAGATCTGTGATGAAAATACGCCGAGCATTAATTTAGGACATTTAGCGAAAAGCTTGTCAACCCACACAATAACATTCCTGTAATTCATATGAATAACTTTTTTGTATGTCTTTTTATACAAACCTGATCAAGCCTCATGAGCTTGTGAAATGGAAGATTCGCAGAATGTCAGACAGCGAAATGTCAATCGGGTCAAGCAACACATGATACCGATCTACGAGTGCGAAATTAAAATAACGCAATGGTTTACGATTTTTTTTTAAAAGTTATCCTCTACTGCAGCCCACGTTCTTTGTTAATGGCCGATTTGGCAGTTGAATGCTAAACATCTGCCCAAGAAAACTGAAGTCTGAAAAACAGCAAGTCATCCTAAATTTCCCGCCACTTTTCAAAACAAGCATTTATTATTGAAATGCCAAAGTTTGAAATAATAAAAACTAGGAATGGTAATCCATGAACATTGGATATAAAAAATATCATACTTTAGGTTATTTATTAATCATTGGAGGTTACATGAAAGCCAATAAAATGCATCAGAAATCACACTGAAAAAAATCTGAAATCTACAATAAAGATATGATGAATGTACAGAACTATATCGAAATATGCGTGTACACTGTAATTTACAGAAAAATGTCCTGGATTTTTGCAGGTGGGAAGAAAAGCCCCTGGAACTCTCACTCTTAAATTCACTAAGCAGAACAGCAACGGATTATTCGTGATTCAGCCAAAGACTTTGAGTACTGCAGATGAAACTATTCTGCAGAAAGAACCCCTGGATTTCCTGGACAGGGTGCGGATGGAGATGCGGGACTCGGTGGTGGACGTTTCCAGTCTACTCCAGACACTGGTTTTAATGACAGAAACGTGCAAGCTGCAAAGGCAAAGTGCCAAATTGTTTTTCGCCCATGTGAAAGAAGTAAGGCTATGAAAGGGTCAGATACTTTCTAAAAATTAATGGGAACATAGAGCAAATCACGGTGGAGCATAGAGATCTATGCAAGAAAGTCTACAAGATCAACAGTAAATTCCTAGCCACACACTAAGGTCTCTGTGAAATGTCAGAATAATCTCTGGGGAATCTTGAAAATTAGGTGACAGGATATCTGAGAAAGTCGCTAAAAGCATGTGATTTACTGATGAAGTCAAGCATGTTGATCAATTGACAGTTAAATATACTGACCGACGTTCAAGGCGCAAGAAAGGAATTCATGGAAAAATTAAAATTACACAAGAAATTCAAAGAAAATCTGAGAAGAAAATTGGAAACGACTGGCGATATGTTTTTCAACGGAAAAACCAGGGAACACATATCGCGAGTCTTGCAGAGATCTAGAAATTTTGGGGGAAAAGTGATCATCTATAGGGAAAAAATCTAACAAAATGCCGAGTGGGATATTTATTGGATTTTCATATCGTTTCAGAATGCCACCAGCACCACTGTGCCCCCTAATAATTATCCCTTCCATGATGTACTCCCAACCCCTCAATTCGCCGTAACCAGCATCCCATACACCAGTAACCAATGGCCGCCTGGCGTGGTCAACCCAGACTTGATTCGGCCAGATGGAAACTACCCATTCCCTCTGAACTTCTGTGTCAAGAATTACGTCACTTGTAACCCTAAACCAGAGGTTTGTAGAAAACCAATTGGTATGCACTTGTAAAGCCATGCATTGGCAATTCTGTATGGTGCCCGTGTCCTTTAATGGGTAATAAATTAACACCATTAGCTTTTCTTACAGTAAATTATTGGAACCAAATTGTGTTATTTCACACAGTAACAATTCAAAAATACACGTTCTGATGACCATATTCCATCTATTTATTTAGTAACTTTAGTCAGTTGAAGGTTTCTTTTTTTCTATAAATTTGCAGACAGCGACTAAAAACAGTGTCATTGTTTCTTTGCAGATTACCCCGCCAAACTTACTCGGAAACAGTCATCAGCGAGTGCCCAATGGTCCACAGATAGCAGGGACTGCCTATCGTCAATCAAGGTCCACCACTTTCCATTCTGTAAGTTTATTGATATTTGGGGTAACGATCGTTCAAAGTGTGATGCGTTAATAAAACTTCCCCAATGTAACAAGAATCACATAAATTGAGATTTAAAAAAACAATTTATGGCATTATTATCTGGATTTCTAATTATTTTTTCAGTCAATAATAGGGATCTGCGAGAAATCGAGAAATAAATAAATTTTAAAAAAATGTAATTTTAAATGAGCACATTTAAATAATCATTGCATAATTAGTGCAATACATTTTAAGTTAAATTATTGTGTAATAATAACTAAGCTGGCAAACAAAAATATATTAAGGTTTCCCGCAAGAAAAAAAGATTTGCGAAACACTCCTACTGCAAATCCTTCACGAATCTTCACTAGTTACTAATATAGCCAACGCCAATCTCTCAAGTAATTCAGTTTTCTCGTTTTGTTTCTACAGGAGCCTGAAGAAAACGATGAAACCATGAACCTTCAGAGCTTCTCTGAGAACAACTGGCCCGTTATGCCTCCGGATAGCATGGAGGAAATCCAGAGGCGGATGTCTGACACTCGCCTCTGGGAAGCAACCAAAGGGGCTGGTCTCCCCATGGACCAAAAACTGCTCAACAACCAGGCCTACGGGCAGCCATTCTGGCACAATGGGCAAAGCATTCCCGAGGCCAAAGTTTTAGGAAGCGAGACCAGAACCTCGTTGACTGACGACTACGCTGGAGAGTTAGGTGAAAAGGCGACAGAAGCTATCAGACGCATATCCGAGCAGAGGACTGCCGGCACAGAAGAATATGTTCAAGAGGCTCCTGAAATGCCAATGCCTGTCCGCAAGATCTCTGGAGAGCGAGCGTCTTCCACAGAAGACTATGTAGGAGAAGTAGCAGCAACAAGCTGCAAGCAATCCGTTTTCAAGGGTACCTTTGCAGATACCATTGCATCCGGTCACAAAGGTGATACAAAAATTGATCCCTCTGGGAATGTGAGCCCAAGAACCGCCGTGGTCAATGACTATGCCAACGGTTATCGAAATACTAATGGCCACCAAAACATCAGTGGTTCCCCAAATATCAATGGCTATCAAAATGCTGGTATGCCTCAAGCTGGTGGATCCAAGTACCCCTTGGCGCCATGGATGACTTCAACAGCAATGCAACCATTGAAGCAGGGTCCCATACCGATGACGGAGAGAAAAAACTCAGCCCCAGGGTTTGTATTTTTTACATTTTTGTGGGATCTCAGTCTTGACTGAATCTTGTATTGCATATATTTGGCACCATATATGAAAAGGGCCCACATCTTCGATACAGTTATTGTCATGATAAAATTCGTCAAACTCTGATGTAAAATTTAAACAAATGATTACATGGCTCTTTGATAATAAGTCAATTTTTTCATGAATTACATTGGTATTTTTATCCAGATTCGTTGCTAAATCAAGTTTGTCCTTTTCTTCAAATATATAACAATAGATTACAGCCTGCATAATTATCCACGTTTACCCACGTTTAGTTTAATTACAACACATTAAGGTACATAAATAAACCCTTACCTCATTTTCTCAGTTTACTTAATTAATTGATATAATTGGCAACAACGCAAGAACTAGGATCGAAGATGTGGACCAATTTTACATGACGCCTCATATAACTCCACCAAATTTGCTGTCAGGGCCACCCAACATTCTAATGAAATCTAAATATTCTTTAGAATACTACAAAAAACCAGTCCAGAAATCACCAGTAGCTAAAGATGTTTTTAACCTTTCCAGGGTATATCTCACCCCGGAGAACAGCGAAAGCCGAAGGACATCCTCCTTGGACGCCTATGTTGGGAGTGGCAAAGGTGGTCTTGAAGTCTTTCCTGATGGCCTGAAAGCAAAGTCAGAAGGCAGTCTTTCAACCACCAGAACAAACACAGTGGACCAGTATTTCGAAAGTCAGAATCAATGCCGCCAGCCCCCATTCAACTACTTCTGGCAAGTGCCCAACGCTCATGGGACGGGCAACGGTAAGGACAACTTTTGCCAGTTTCCCAATGGCTATTTCGTAAACATGCCTGCTGGACAGACTCAAACAAATGAAAAGAACTACAGTGGACCTGAGGAAAGTGCCGGTGGCCTGGATTCTTGGATGTCCCACGCAGGCAGTGCATCTCTGATGGCGCAGAACAATCGGCTGCGGGCCAGTTCCTTCGGTGCAGTATCACAAAGGGGCAGGTGCTATGAAGAAGAGGATATGTCTCTCCTGTCCCACACCAGCTATCCATCCTGGGGCTCACACCCGGCTGTGCATATGAACCCCGGTGCTGGAATGCTGCCACTGGCCATCGAGCAGATAAATCAGGATGCGCAGAACTGGCAAAAGTATGCTCCAGAAAACAGCTTGAATTGACTTAATTTACAGTGCCACATGAAAAATTTGATTGGTACGGATAAGTTGATCCAGATTAAAAGCGCACTCAAATAGTTCCGGTTTTTGTTGTGGACTAAGCTGGCTATACACATCCGCCTCTCACATTTCCACTTTCTTCCTTATTTCAAAAAACAATTTCCTTTCTTTAAACGAAGAAACCAGAAGAGTATATTTATGTTAAGGTTGATCCTAAAGGATGCCCACCATGCAAAAACAACCTAATCCCACATTTTGGCTTCAAATTCTTATTATTGCAAAAATTACATTTTAGCGGAAACAAATGAACTCTCGAAACTGATTTTCCATGCAATGCAATCTCCTTCTATTTTTTTTTTCAAATTTATGAAATGTGTTACACAGGATTTACAGTGTATATACACAGGATATTTTCAAATTTTAAAAAATAACACTGAAGCAATTATAACATTTATTTTAAGTAATAATGTGGAAGTAATTTGTTTGCATGGTGGGCATCCTTTTGGGTGGGACTTGTATGCATTGGCCGCTTTCTTCATTTGCTTATTATTCAGATTTGTATTATCAATTGAGGGTAAGTTTCAACAAAAAGTTTGTTTTTTCCAAAAAGCATTTTATAAATTTTATGAATTGCATTATTGTTATAAAGAAAAAGTAAAATTGAAAATGCATGAAAAGAAATTTACAATAGGAAAATTTAAAACTTCCTCCATCTATCTTGTCTTTTATTATTTTATTCACAAAAACAACCATTAATTTTAATAAATATGCAATTTTGTTGATAAATATTTTTCCTGTTGAATTTTTTAAATGACTTAAAATTTTAAATGGCTTCTAGGTGGAATTGTGAGGTGCTTAAATGGTAAAAAGTCATCAGATAAGTTGTGCTGATCAGTTTCTGTCAGATTTGGCATTGAACCTTCAAAATCTCTATCTAGTCTACTTAAATGATGTATTCAGAAAAATATTATGGAAAAAATGACATTTTCCTAAAAAAAAATTGTAAACTTTTTTAATCACTTCCTTTCTCATCTGTTTAAAATAAACAAACCTTTTTTAATTTTAATCAGAACTTTCTAAAGTAAGCAATTTTCTTACCAGAAGTTTTTTTTGCAAAAGATTAAGGAATTCTTTAAAATCGCTTTTCATAAAAATTTAGTCTGCAATTGCGACTGAATTTTTTTTAAATCAACATTCCTTCAAAAAATGTATATAGCGTTATTTTGATATCTAAAAACAATTCTCGAATGCGAATCTTCGTAAAAAAATACTAGAAACAAAACAAATGTTTCTTCGCAATATTTTCATTTTCTGTAGAGAATTTCTTCATCAGCAAATAAGACCAGTGTACCTAAATTCGAGTTATAATTTATAATTAGATTTCGAATTTTCTCGAAATACAATCAATTTCTCTTGTGACATTTATGGTTAATCAATAACAGTGTTTCATGAAACCTTTGAATTACTTGCCGGGAATCGCCATGCCAGTGTTTCTGAATACATGTATATCCGAATCTGGATCCCCCGTGGTTCTTGCTCAAATAAACCAATTTCCATTTTGGAAATAATCAGTGTGCGCAGTGTGCGGTGGAAAAAAATAACTTTTGGAGAAGCACTCCCAAATGTCGAGCAGCATCGAACTTTTGACATATGTGATAAAATTGTGAAGAATTCACAGAAGTTGCGGAAGCCGATCTGTGATAGTGACGTCGAAATCAGTGCTGCCCATTGGTCAACTGAAGCTCCCAAATCAGCTTCACAGATGAAGTTGTTCTTCACCGAGGCTAACCGAAATACTATCCACCAGTTAAATGAGTTTGCTGTAGGCCTACCTATGGCCAGTGTTTCATTCGTTTTAACTGGGATAAGGGGCGTGGCAAAGACTGCGATTTGGTAATGACTTTCTCAAGAATGGTGCATAACACGCTGGCTGCACAGATGTCTTACGCTCATCAATGTTCCACTAGGTGTCATCACTCCAGCTGTGATCAAAGTATCATTCCGTAATCTGCCCATGTAGCTTGCATGTCTCATTATCCCGCGCTGGTCAGGGTCTTTTAAGTTAATTGTTCATATGCTTGTTTTATTTTCCGTTTATTATGTTTGCGAGCCCCGTTTTCGTGCTTAATCCCCCGAGTAATCAGTTTTGTTTACGATGCATTTATTAAAGAAATCGAAGAAATGGAAGTCATGCGTGTTGATTGATGATTGATGCTATGCATTCGAACTTGGTATCAAATAGATAACGAATGTAACTTTCACAAATTGTCAATAGATGTCGTTCGGGACGTCAATTTATTACAGGTGGAACACATGTCATAAAAGACATTGTTTTCAATCCAGGAAAATATTTCACATCACTCAGTATTAAAAAACAACCCAGATGTTTCGAGTTGAAAATAAGTAGCCTATATATGGAAGTAGCCTATAATCTACTCTATCCTACTCTAACCTAACTTACTCAGATCAAACCTATTCATGCACGTACTTACATGTATATGCGGTATGTTTTTCAAATTGCGACGACAGCGATTATGTTATCCGCGATAATTTAACGCAATACCAGTAAAACCAGTAAAAAAATTGTTTTTAATCGATCGAAGTTCAATTAAGCCACAACCGTTTAAAAACTATCAATGATTTGATAGTGAAGCAAAACTTCAATGTCGTTGATATGAGAAATTGCTGAGAAATTAAGAGAAATTGCTTGGATTATTTATCTATTATAATTGTTTTTACAAATTAGTAAATTTCCCTTTTTTGTGTGAAATCAAATATCAAATACATTGTAGCATTTAAATGCCATCTGCAATGTCTCGATCAAATGATAGGCCTAAAATTAGTAATTTTCGAACGAATTATAAAAAAAATACATTTTAAACAATTATACTGTAAGTTAAGTAGAGACATTGAAATTGGCAGTTGTTTCTCCAAGGAATTATAAAATCAGTTAGATTTTTGCGTTGACGTCACGCTTTGGAAAAACCCAGGTGCGAATGGACTCTTGCACCGCGATGGCCGACGGGAAAATGGCACCCAATAATCCGTGGCCTCATCAGCACATAACGAGCAATTAATAACGACGATGACGAGCGATTAATGTACTGTATGGATGATCAACCAAAAATATTTTAATGCGAGTAATGGTTGTCGGAACCTGAAATCCGGTTGGGGCCCGACTTGGGATTGGAATGCAGAGTATAAATTGCAAGAATCTCGTGTTTAATTTCACTAGCTTCACTAACTTTGGATAATATTTAACACCACCGAATCAGGCTAAAACTTTCGCCTACACGATCCTTTCAATTTAATTTACAATCCAACATACTAATTCTCGCTAAATCTCCCATCCCATTGGCTCTCAGCCTGCTTGTCACCAGCATGAAACAGCGCTCCAAATGTTTGATGACAACGAACACACATTGTCTCGCATCATTTATGACGAATCGGCAAGTGGTCCTGAAGGGTGGAATTTCCCGTCCTTTGAAAAGCGTTCCATTCAAATGATTTGCAGCATTGGTATTGCGTGCTATGCAACACATGTACTGTGCATATAATCAGCAAATTGCACAACGCCATACAATCGAAAAAAGCTGGCGAACGTTGTTCTATCAGAATGCTTTGCCTGCAAATTTGTTGGATTTTCGTCTATTTAATAATTTTTCCCTTCACCTGAAAGCTATGCATGTATATATGGGGTTATAACCCACTTACGTAGACTGTCCTGAGATGCAAATTGCTTCATTTGGCCCTGTCTGTTAAAAAAATATGCAAACGGGGTCATTCGCTGAGGGCAGATTTTTGGTTTTCCCCAGATTTTTTGTGCAATCCGAATAGGGGGTAAGGAAAGGAGGGGCGGGGGTAAACGCGCATCACTAGGAACGTGAGGGAATGCTTAGTGATGGGTTGGCTAAAAACGAACCATGTCCAACTTGTGGGTCAGAAGTTGTTTGATGGAAGTGAGCAATAAATGGTCAAAATTGAGGCTTAAACCACTTTTCGAATACATTTTCATTGGAGCAATGGGACACATAAGAGACATTTCGCGCATATGGCCTCTCCAAAAAAGTTGCACTGTAATTTTTGCGTAGCTAAGCCACACTTCCTGTACCACTTCCTGTTTTGACTGCAAGCAGGTGACGGGGCAGTTACATTGATGGAAGTGAGCTACTACATACATGTATTACACGACTAAATTAGGTCTCTTGGGTTTTCCACCGATACATTTCTGCTTAAGCAATGCGGAAACCGATCAAACTGCTTTTTACGCTAACGAAATCCAGATCAATTTCCATATCAAAACAGTTACTTAGCTTGAACTTCTTAAGTCTGGGCTATCGCTCTGATAGGCTACTGTTTTACAGAGCTACATGTAAGCTGCTCGGTTAATTCAAATATGAAAGGTGTCAAACCATAACATCGTGTCCCACAAGAGAAGATGTTTTGAACGCTTATTAGTAGCGCAATAAGTGTGAATCATACGATGTTATGGGAAAAAACAACTACAACAATTGTTTCACTACGATTTTGGTTCTATTTTCGCAATTACAAGTGGCGAAACTATTCAGTATTTTCTATCTGCTGTAAAGTAGGGTTTTTTTACAGTTGATACGTTATGGTTCGGCACCCTTCATACATTCTCAAATTTTAAGCATACTAACTAAAAAATTCTGTTAAAAACGCAGCCAATCCATAACAACAAAAATTGCTGGATATTCCAGATGAGCCAATGTGACATTGAACATCGAATCTAGTTAGGTGTACTGACACAAAGTGAGCGCATATGAACGTCATATTGTTACTTGTTCAAGCTTGGTACACAGAATGCCTATGAATTTACAGAGAAATAACGTCACTGCAACATCAGTGCAAACATTCAGCATGCCAACGCACAGACACCGGGCTGTACTTTGAACAGGCACATCGATGCAGACACCAAATTACGAACTATTTTTTTGCTTATAATAATTACACGAAATTAGGCGCAGCTGTTGTCAGTTCCAGAAACTGCAAATAGCTAAATCCTGTTAAATAATTGCACGGCAGCCAGAGACAACAGTTACAAGAGCTCAGTGGCCGTTCTTGGCAGTCGGTAGCCTGTGTTCGGCAAGTGTACCAAAAGCCAATAACTCACAACTGATCGTCCATCGACGAAAAACCTGAATCCGCTCTATCAGGTAGGAGGCCTCCAGCAGTCCATGCATGCGATTCTGATGACAGATTTTTATTTGGGAAAAACATGTGATGTATGTTGAGCGTATTCTCGCAAAATGCTAAGGGAATTGGATGTCATGTCCAATCTCCACACCTTTGAACAGAAACTTCCGCTTAGCTTCAACGAGTTGGAGAAATTAAGAATGTCCTGAAGAGATATCCTTATCATGGAAAACTTTACCAGTATGGTCCAGATAATTTCTTATTTTAGTTTGACAAAACAGTACGTCATTTTAATTAGAAAAGAAAACCAAAACGTAATGTCTCAATGGCCTTAATATGTGCCATCATATTTCCATACTGATTATATCTGTTTCAATCATGCATTAGGCCATAATTAGGACATTCCTCCTTTTATTGATAATTAATAGATCATTAACACATGTGACAGGATGATTAAAAACGGCGCCAATTTACATGTATGTAGCCGTTATAACATGTATTGCATAAAATGACAGCATAAATTACGTCCTTACTGGGGTTTTAATATTGTGATGAACTCAGAAAAGACCGAACAATGAATGACATCTCTAGATGGAACAGGTTAAAATTACCTAACAAGAAGTCATATTTACACTCCGTTTAGGACATAAGTGGTCGTTATTGACAGGTTTCACTGTAATAGGAGCAATACTTGCCGAGCCCCCAAAAGTCCACGACATCCTTTATGGACGAACCATAACTTGGTACCACGTAAATACATGTACAATGGGAAACAAGTTGGCAAAGCAGCATATGCAGATGAAACGTTATTGAAGTTCTCAATAATGGCTCAATTTAAGTACATAACGCCATCCGTCTCTTTATGGCACGAAAGAGTTAAAGTCGACCAATGGGAGCTTACCTTGACTGTGTTCCAATGGTGGCGTGTCTGATCGTATCCCGTTCCCAAAGTCACCTGTAAATAATGAAGCCAACAATTAGAGACCTGCAAAACGATCAGTGTATTGTCCACAGCTCGTGACAAGGCATGAATGACTAGGGTACTGGGACATTTTTTGCGAGCATCGTATTTGGCAATTGGAAGGAAAGTGGAACAGAAATTGAAAAGAGATAAAATTTCACGAATTATCGAGCCTTTCGCATTAGTAACCGCCACTGTTTGCCACAGCACAACGATAATGGAGGTTTCCTGAACATTCATCGGGTATGTTCACGAGCACAAAAGTTGCTTCAACAAACAATTCGGTCCCCCAATGTCAGCACAGAGATACCATGTGGCAGGAGATGGACCCAATCCCCAACATCTCTGATAAATTGAATTTCAAACGACTTAAGAAGTCCACGCAACCTTGGAAAAGTAAAATAGACGGTTACCAGAAACTTAAAAATGACTTTTTACAGTAGTATTTCGGTATTTTAACACATTTCAAAGGTAAAATATTTCAATATGAGAGAAAGTTTTGAGTTGTTTTGAATACTCGCTAGCAGAATTTTTTCGGTATTGTTCTAACTGTCCAATGATTAAACCAAATTCATACAAATAAATGTACCTAATGGGAGTTTTGGAACGAGCCTCGCAAATGTGGGAAAAACATCGATTTGCCCATCAGAATTTATTATTCATTTAAATAAGTAAAACTCGTTACTGACACACCTGGTCCCATTCACAGGCATTTCTGAAAGGTGGCGATTCAATTACGTGTAAGCATGTTACAAGGATCATGAAATTTACAACGACAAATACAGGGTGTCACGCAGTTGAAAATGGACAAGACGAAAGGGTGCATCAAGGGGCATCCTTGGTGCGTTTGTTTTTATCAACCTACATTGTAGGTCCATCGGCCATTAACGCCGAGATCAACTAATAGGGAAAACCCCAAAGCTGACGAGGCATTAATCGCCAATTAGGTCATTATTTTCGTTACTGAATAGGCAATATTTACACAATACGTGTTTGCGAATCTCACCCAGTCGACAATTGAACGCGTAAATTAGTCATGGCACGCTTAGCCAAATCCCTGTGAAACCACTCAATAGATATCGCCTCAAAATTTAAGAAGGTACAATGCGTGTAGACCCTTCAATTACAGATTATAAGCATGAATAGCAGCAGTCATCATTTTTGTGGCCCAATTGTCATCATTAACCGGAAACTAAAATGTTTTACTGATAATCAATAAACGACATCTTTAAACTAGTAAATTTCAAGTAAATGCTATAACAAACCCAAGTTTTTTCCCTTCTCAAAATAAGCACTTAATAAAACAATCGATTCATTGTTTCACACAAACCTCAAATAAATATCATCGTTTCGCACACCTGTTTTTCCATAAAAAATCACTACATGTACATAATGTGAACAGTTTTTACCATACTTAAAAACATCAAATTAAATATTAAAAAAATTTAAAGATTAATATTTTTCTGAAAATAATAGCATGTTTTGGCACATTTAATTCAACTTAGTAAATTTATCAGCATCGTATGTAAGGAATAACAGTTTGTTGGGAGCGTGGCTTTTGGGCTGGAAGGGGCAATCATTCATTGCATCTGGCCTTTGCTATGAAGCCAACCAATAGGAAACGCAGCCTGGATCAATGATAATCATACTAACCACTTGGACCTGGGTCAAGATTTTCATCATTTACTAATATCCAAACACTACATATAATGCAATTAAATTTAAATCAATTCTTACTCAATCTAGATAAATCCCAATGACTAATTTTCGCATTTATTTGAGGATTAAAAATCAAAATTTCTCAAAATTGAGGAATAAAAATGTCAAATGAGGTGGCCACAGCTAACGTTATACATGTATTTAAAAAGCCCCAAACAAAAACACATTAGTACCAACACTTCTTTAAACGGGCTAGACATGTCAGTCCCACGCCCAAATAGGTTCACAATTTTTTTTAATCAGCTACACAAACAGAACATAACGACCACACAATATACTCCTCAAAAGTTGGCCTATTTTTGGGACAATTCAAGGTGGAAACCACGACGTTGAGCACCGGTGCCTTGGCCCAGATAGGGTTGATTCAAGTGACAAAATCTACTTCTAAAGCCTTTGAAACATAATGCCATTGACAGTCACCCTCTTGTATTATTGATTCCCAATTTGTTATTTTGGTTTTTTTTCCACCAACCCATTTTCCGGTGGAGTTCACCAATGTCCAAGCTGTTACAAATATGAAACTTGTCCAGGATTCAGTCTGGAATGGAGCCAAACTGTCAATCGCTTGTCAAGAACAAGGAGTCAGGACTCCGACGCCCATGAAGAGGCGCTTGACTGCAAAGGGCTTAAAGTGTATTGGAAAACATGTTTTTAGTAGGACGTTTATCAAGTTTTGCATGGCATCTCACGTCCACAATAGGATATTTTTTATCCTTTCCTAGCAACGCGCATGCGATATTCTAAGAAATCCACTCATTTCTTGCATGAAGTTTGAAGTAAATATTAAACATCATGTCCACGTGGACTAAGAATGGTTCAAATGGTTCTACGTGACGTTAAGTCATCTGTTCTTGTGAACACGGTGACGTTACGAAGCGTCACGATTTATGGGATTTTCGTAGGCACGTCACGAAGAAGAGGTACTGCACCAAGGGCAAGGTCGAATGAAACTTTTTTTAGCTCACAATTAGGCTTTAAAAACAGCTAATTACAACGCGGTTTACGATAATTCAACTAGGGGAAAATTATTGGCACGTAATGCCGCCAAGGTCTTTCACGAAGGAAAATCAATGGGATTTCCCCAAAACGAAGAATCTAGTTTTTGTCACCCTGAATTCATAAAATTTTCCATACCTTTTTAGAATTCAATCAGTTTTCATCTGAATTTCTATTAATTGAATGTACGTTAGCTATTTACAAATTAGCTTCCTTGAAATTCTCTACGTTTCTATACATGAACTACCAATAAAACGACTCACATATGGGGTATAATTGGGTTTTAAGTAGTTTTTATTCCTGATGAGTTTTACAAAGATCTCTGAGGAGACAAAAAGGTCACTATAGCGTCCAGATGACCACTGCGTCACAGGTCTTCCTGGATATCGGAAGAAATTTCGCATTCGTTAAATTTTTATTTTTTCCCCTTACTATTTTCCACTTATTATTACCATCGTATAATTTCTTGCAAGAACTGAATGCTTGAGATAATTTGCATCGAAAAAAGCTGTTTGCTTTCGACATTTTTCTAAGAAAAATAGCTGCTTGTTTTGAGGGAAAACGATTCAATCAAAAAGACTCAAAAATGCAGAAAAGCACCATAGTTGAACATCGACAATATATATAAAGTAGTAATGACAAATACATTGACAATTACAAGAATAGTATGATAGTTGTGGAGATCAAATTGAAATTTCTAACTTTCAATCACAGTTGGTTACAAGGTTTAGCAGAATCAGAAAAAAACAAGATGCATAACAAGAAACATTTATTCCGCTTTATCTGGGTTGTTCATTTCCGTTCATGCACTGAAGCAATCACAACTCACTGACCTAAAACAAATTAGTAATTTTTTTTAAAATTCTGAATAACGTTTTCACAAATGTAAATAGAGCCATGTCTAAGAACTGATGCATAATGGTACGATACAGGTATTTAAATGTTTCACCCCTAGATGTCTGGAGTGAAATTTTTACAAATTTGATCAAAAAATGTGACCAAATTAAATCTTTCGTTTTCAAAGTTCCTAAAAAATGCATATGCACGCATTAGACACGCTGCCTAATGAATTTAGTAATGGAAAATCAATGATTCTTCAATAAATGCTCATTAACATAAAAATTTGATTACGTATCATGTGACGTATCAAGTAATCACATTATTTCCAATTGAGTTTATGCAGTTGTTTGCTTGACCAAACGATCCAAAGCTAAATACCTATTCTGCTTATGGTCAACGTCTTCTGCGCGTGCGCACCACCTGTCAACTTTGCCACAATCGCTATTCTTGAGATGTCGTGACCCGTTCTGCCCTAGAAACCTGTTTATTTCGGACATCACGAATTCCAGCTAGCCAAAACCGTGGATTTCCCCACAATTTCCTAACCTGGAAACATCGTCACGCCCCATCGGTTCTCCGGGTGACTCACTTCCGCCGCCATTTCCGGCGAAACACCGCACTGATGGGCACCCAAGACTGTGATCCGAGCGACTGATCAAGCGAGACTCATAACCTCATAAAGTGCCACACAAACGAACTGTTTTATTGGTCTATAAAGAGGGCGTAAAACACTGAATACCTGGTTTGGCCTGATGAATGTATTTGGCGTCATGAAACCAGTTTGGAGATGGGAACGATCGTGAACACTTGAACACTAGTTTTGGTGGGGAATCCCCAGAATCTTGGGGGCATAGGCCTGAGGACTACGGTCGGCGACAAAGCATATAAAATCGTTGCTGACATGTGAGTTTAGCCTACGCAATCGAGTTTACGATCACGGTTGGCAAACAACACTGGATCGTTTGGCAAGAGGGCAACAAAGGTCTTCCAGATGCGCATCATTCGCACTATTTTCCACTTCAAAATAAGTGTTTTATAGCAAGGTTGGGTTTGAGGTTGTTTGCACCTTAGCGTGATGCCTACAATGCTGCCACCTAACAGCAGCAAAGGCAAACTGGCCCCCATTTCTTCATTCTGGCCTGAAGTCCTCACATGTCTTTCAATTGGTGCAGGTGAGAAAAACTGCGAGTACAAATAAAGTAGAACAAACTAGATTACCTTCTAGGTTACTTGAAAGAGGCCAGATGGCCGAATAAACGGAAAAATTACTAATGCACTGTAAACAAAACAAATTGAAGTTATAAAAAAAAGAAATTCAGTACGATTCTGCAAGTGAAAAGTATACGAACAGTTCTCATAAAATTGCCTACAAGTAATTAACTTTAACTGTAAAAACATGTCTTATTTTTGTTTTTAATTAAGACCATAAGCATCCCGATTTTTGACAAAGAAAAGTCCTTTACCTACTTTCCCTGATAACTTTGAATAAATCTCACAATTGCATCAAACTCTACCACAAGAAACAGGAGTAAATGAGCACAGAGGGTGTGTTACTCTCATAAAAAGGAATAAATTAAATAATATTAATGCAAAATGTTTTGCCAAGCTTCTGGTGACCAGGCCCGAGCTGACAAATTTCACTTAAGTAACCCAAGTGCTCTTCACGACTATAGGCTGCCAAGCCAAAAATTAACACCTGTTGAAGAACAGTTATTGTTTATGTTTTTACCTGCTGTTAAGCCCAAGGAAACCTTATCGTAAACTACATCTAACTTAAGTAATTACTCAATGGTAATCGAGCCATTTTTTGTGCTGTGTTCATGGTTTATAATAAAAGTACTATAGATACACCAGTAAACATTGTCATTATTGCAATGAAGCTGCAGTTTTACAATGACTAAACTTCTTCCTAAATAATTTGTAGAAAAAGTCACACCTTATCGTTCTCAAAATGATTCCTTGCGAATGATGAAATATTTCTTTAACATCCTCTTATTCTCAATTGGCCAATAAAGATACCTGTGTCCAAATAGTGATTTTAATATGCAGGCCTATCATGCAGCTGATTAGCCAATTTTGTTTCCCCAAAGAGTTGAAATCACATGATATTTTTAAAACAAATCGTCATATCAGTTAACTAGATTTAAGTACTGCTAATGACGAAACCAGATAACAATACGGTTGTCGTTCACTTGATAGCATAACTTACAGTGAGAGCAAGCTCAAGGTGATTTACGATATTTAATGTAAATAATGGAAATAGTTGCTTTATGAGTTGCCAATGAAAGATCCAATGTTATAAATTAACAAAGTGTGATGAAATAATGGATTATGGAAGGTCGTAACGGGTATTTTGTTAATCTTTACCACGTCAATTTAGCTCTCGTCACAACGGAAAAAAATTAGAAAGTTTAGGAAAAAATGAACATGGAATATGTATTTTAAATGACAAGTTTTGTAAAATTTACCTATTCGAAAGTTCGTTTATATAAACTTTAAATGATTACGAAAACATTCTTATTTCCTCAAAAACCTTACAAAACTGCAACACAGGCAATACATTCGCTCTTGAAATAAACTTTGAATATTAACATATTTGAAACTGCATGAGTTGCGTAACTATGACACCAACGTGTAGAATTCATTATCCACTAGGGTCTGAGTAATTGCCTACAAGTTGAAGATATTCAGTTTATTCATAAAATAAATGATTTAACTTAAAGAACCATTAAGAAACATCTCAAAATCTCGGAGGTTGCATTATGTTTTTTTCAAGTTTATTTTCTTTTTTTTATAAATGAAGGAGGCATTTTCAAATTATTAAAAAAACATTTGACCCTATTGGACGACCAATTCTGAACGGTAACAACAACTTTAGCAATTATAATAAGTGTTTGAAGCAAAATTGTGTAATTTGTAGCAGTTGCATCTTTTTTGAGTTAACCATAAATGGCTTTTCTCATTTGTTTAAAAATACTTAAAGTAGCTAGATTGAAGGCTACTGCCGCAAATATCTCGGCATGCTTTATTTTTTATATATTAATCAATAAAGCATTGTTTTCGAATTATCTCAGCAACAAAGCACGTGCTAACAACATCTGATATCTTTCCATATTCCACATATTTGAAAAACTATAGTCATATGTTAGTCACATGGCGTAATTTAGCACTTCGTGAGGCGTCTAGATGCACTTGGTAACCCTTAAATGCACACACATTGGATTAGGTTAATCTGTGGGATAAATCTATTAAGATCGTAAAACATTCAAATCGAGTAGTCGACTCTTGCAGTGATTTCGGCATGTCAGCATGAGTTGGTCCCTTTCATGTTCGCCGAAATGTTTTGTTTCGGGGTTTTTCCAGGGTTCCATCGCTTTTTGTTCGAAAATTATGACTAATTTAATTAAAAATTGAGAACCCCTGTTGTTACCGCGTTGACGCCACGGATTCCTCAGAAATTTCAGCGAAAAACCAACCCGCCTTCGAAGTTCGCGATATTTCTGTTATCCTCGATTTCTCAACAATCCTTTTGTTCCGTCGAAAGGCTGTAATTTATATCTGACTTTGCAAATTATGCAACGGGCGATTATCGCGACACAAATGATGTCAGCCATCTTTGCGAACCGAGCTGCCAGGCTCATCCGGGTTTTTGCATCCCCACTGGAGCGTAAGGGACCAGGATCCCGAGGACGTCCGAGGTTGGAAGGGGTGATGCTTCACTCAAATAGGCAATCATCGACTAATGGTTTTGCAATTTTTATCTTGTGTGAGGGTTTAGATGCTGAGTATAGTGAAGCCTGTTAACGGTGAGCACCAATGCATTACATAGTGCGTAAATATGACGTCATTTTTGTCAGTGGACGTCATCTCGGTCCATAGAGAGACGCCACTCAATGGTCATTATAATACTTTTCAATTTAATGACTTTAGAAAAGCCCAACCCAAAAATATGCCCAACATACATTTTTGTTTCAAATAGTTATTATAACTGCTAAATTAATTTATATTCTCCCGTGTAAAATTAAAATTGGTTAGCCACTAGGGCCTGAGCTATTTTTTGTACTTTGAAAATTGTCCCGTTTATTTAAAAAATAAACCTTGTTTTCATTCAACGAAACTTCCGCAAATCGGCATCGGAGGGACATTTTTCAATCACGAAAATTAACAAGACAATTCTACACGGGAAAAAATTAATTTAGCAATTATTATAAGTATTTCCAGGATAAATGTATAATTAAGCATAGTGGGCATTTTTTTGGCTCGGCATTAAACAGCTAGGCTAAATCTGTTGCTAAAGTTTTTGGATATTTCTACTGTTTTTGTTTTGGGAAAAGGAAGGAGGAAGGACGTGACGAGCGTCATGTTCATGTAATGTAATGATTACAACAATGATACCTTTCTTTAGTAATCGTTATTCTGCGTCATTGATATTCTTCAAAATAGCACCCTACCCCTGTTAATAAACCGCACAATATAGCTAAAAGAGTGAACAAGAGATAACTAAGGATATCTAGCCTGGTTTTATCAGATATCAAATTCACATGTATATGATATATGATATGTTTATGATTATGATGATAGAATAAAATTACTACAACGACCAGCTAAAATTGATGTCCCCAAACGACGTCATCATTTTTCTCCTGGGTCAAGAAATTGAATGACCTAAAATAGACGGACACATTTGTTGTTCCCAAAAATGTGCTGCTAATTTAATGAATTTTCAAGCTAAAAATTTAATGACCAGTGGACAACCTGTACATGCCTTAATAGCTTATTCCATATGCATGTAGTTGTATTACTGCTTAATCTTTTAGTAATTTTAGTGACATTTTGCCCTGAGCATTTCCAAGAAAGGTTAGTAAAGTTTGTAGACGTCGAACCCTTATAAATAACAATTCAGTACTAATAAATGTAACTCCGTGAAGGTCCCCATGCAGCCTATGCCGCCAGGGAGGAAGTACCCAGACGGGTGCGAATATTTTTACGAAATTTCACTAACATTTTAAAACGAATGAACTCTTGAGAAGCATGGGTGCAAGGCTTTAGTGACGTCATCCGTAGACATTAAATACCCAATTAAATAAAAAGGGAAATGATAATAAAATAAGAGAAAATTTGACAACAGAACTTTCCTATAAGTTGAAATTTCAGCTACAGCTGCAACAACTTCAGTGCACAGGAAGAGCATTTGTACATGCAATAGTAATAAATATTATTAAAGTTATTTAATATTGATAATTCTGCACACCTGGACATAAATTCATACCGCGAGGTGGTCAGAAACGTACCTCCCATGGCAAATGGGAAATCGATGTCCGATATACATTTGTACAAGTAATATATTCTGACACACAGGAGTAAGTGACATAATGTCATTCCAGTGACGTCACAAGTTTCATTTCACGCGTCACTTGCAAGGTCGCTGAGCTTTCATCGATGGCGTGTATTTTGCCGGAAATCTTAAATTAATCGCTCGTTACTTCCTACCTGCGTTCGCATTTAAACTTCAAGAAATCGGAAATTAATTGGGAGGAATTAAAAGTGTTGCAATCATGGGTTTACCTCCCATGCACACGTAACGGCCTATCGATCGCCGATCTACTATACAGGCTATTATGTTGCAATATCGGCTTCCCTAACTTTTCTTGCTCAATATTCGACATAGATTTCTCGCAAATTTTCCGACATTTAAGAAACGTCGGACACCCGATTCGGTTTAAAGCATTGCGAAGGAAACCAATTATTATGAAAATATTATACAGATGTCAAATACAATAAACCTTCAACATTCGCGGGCCAAAAAATGTCACGACCTCAAGATTCGCGATTCAAGGCAGATATATAATGACATAGATGGAAATAATTTAATAACTTGTTTAAAACACGTCAAAAATGACATCTGTTAACATTAACGTAGTCATTTGACATCATTAATGATTTACATAATTTATTAGTTATAAGGTATAATGTATAAGGTTATCGTATTATTTTAGATTAGAATAAAAATGTATCATGGATATAGGGCTGCACATGTAAGAGTCATTATGACATCTGGTTTGTGCTTCATTCGGTCAATAATTGATAATTGGAGGTAGACATTCTAAAAATAATATACATATTTTACGATCAACGTTCCTTGTGGACAATCCCGATTTCTCCATACAAAGGGCTAAAAATTAAATACTACAATAAGCTCAACAAACAAAAATATCTTCATGATTCCATAAAATATAACTTCGTGTAACTGATTAATACATTTTACAGTATATCAAATAGTATGCTTGTACATTGAAATCGACAAAAAAATTGTTTCCTTAGTTTTTCTTATTTCATTTGGTCCCGATCACCTATTCTATCATATGTTAATATACATTAATTGACATTCGCGAAAGAAACTGGGAACTCATCTCCCGCGAACGTTGAGGGTTTACTGTAATCGTTCGTTATCAGTTTGTAACATCTCATGGCGATTTTCCAGCCAAGTAGCCAGTTGTAGCCTTCTTTGATCTCTGCTTAAAAAGTTTTCACGGCAAGTACAAGATGCGCAGGCAAGATTGAAATCGTTTAATCTAATCGGGTTTGTAAACACTTAATCTAAAGGTAAACAAACATCGGAAAAAAACCCGTTCGATTTGACAATATGCCAAAACCGCATGATAACAACTTATACAGTATGTACATAAAAAAACCACATCGAAATCAGGAAAAACCTAACTCGACTACCTTGACTATTGAACCATTAAAATTCATTGCGATTAAGTTTGAACAGCTTCTAAGTGAATTGCATTTAGCAAATGCAATTTTAATGACCGATACGATCACATATGCCAAGAGTTAATGGTGAATTTCGGTTATCTTAACGATTAATGAACAGCATAGAATTTGTGATCTACTTTGCCTATAGAAAGCACTTTTTATAGTTGCTTACATTTACTTGTTAAACTATGCATAACGTCTTAGTTTCCCATTTACAAAGACATTACAAAATGTTAAAACATTTTAAGCTATTTTGTACACATGTAGAATGTAGACGGACCTGTTTACTAGGTGAGCAACCATGATGGTTGCCATGCAAAAAAGTATTCAAGCATTTTTGCATCAAATACGTCTTATAATTGCTAATGTATTCTTTCCGGTGCATAATTAATTGCTCAACTAGGGTCTAAGTTTTTTGGTAACAAAATTATTTGTACAAAACAATTCTTGCAAATGTATGGCGGGCCTTAAGCTTTCTGTGCCGAAGCACTTCAGCAAAATAGTCTGTTGAAAACCAGAATATACTGTAAATTCAAATGGACCAATAGAATGCAAAAACCTGTTTTGCGATTAATCTCTCCTGCTCCATGACTCATTTTCCATCCAGAAGACATTTAAGACAATCTATAAGCTGGATATATTTTTTTGGTTTTGACTCAGTATATTCTATCATTAGCTCCTCCAGCTACTTCAGTAG
This sequence comes from Rossiulus vilnensis, assembly GCA_034700785.1. Classification (NCBI taxonomy): domain Eukaryota; kingdom Metazoa; phylum Arthropoda; class Diplopoda; order Julida; family Julidae; genus Rossiulus; species Rossiulus vilnensis. The sequence goes on along the minus strand of JAQIXS010001081.1, from coordinate 6,543 downwards.
CTATTTCACGCTTTTTAAAAATGTCCGCTTCCATCATTTGTTTTCCAAATTCATCCATCTTTTTGTCACAGCGGCACGTACATTCTAAACCAACATTACAAAAGTTTATCTCAACTTCCCAAACACTGCAATCATTTACCCCCAAAACAGTCAATATTTCCTTGAAAATTGTTCAAACATTTCCGATGTCAATATCAGCTGGGTCGTCCAATCAAATGCCCCTCCCCAACGCAAAAGCGAACCCATGCACGCGCCGGTGGATGGGAGCCACGCCCTCATTCTCCAAATTCTGGGGAAAACCCATAGTGTGGGTGCCGGAAGGAAATCTCCGTTTCTGGGACGAAGACGCTGTCCAAGTTCAACGTATTTATGAACAGCACAAAATTCAGCATGGCGATAAAGCCGGCCAATGAAAGCTGTGTGGTGGGCGTGGCCATCATTTAGCCCCGCCTTTTCACCATCAAACGACACTGATTACACCGAAACCCTTTTTTGTTTATTCCCAGGTTGATCGACGCTTTTCTGGCCCCCCTTCAGACAGCTTCCAGCGAATCGTCGCCAGGGGGCGGATCGGTCGCCAATGAAACGATGAGTACTTCCATGTGCGCGAGCGGGCGGGATATAAAAGCAGTCTGTATTCCGTAAACCGCAGTGTTTTCATTGGGGTAGCGAATCCCAATCGATCGGAAAATTGCCCTCCTTATCACCGACTCCTCGTTACGCGAGCCGATAATTGGGGTGTCAAAGTTCCGAAACTAATTTTGGTGTGATCCTGGTACCTCTTTTTCTGCGATGATGAGATATTGCGTGACTGCACTGGCCATCGTTTTCAGCCTGCAAGGCGTCCGAGGACAAACAGGTGAGCTTTTCCACCTTTACTAAGCGTGGTTAGGATTTATGGCCTTTGGGGTGACTGAGTGATTAGCCAGGGAAAAGTCATGGGAATTCCACTTAACACGCTTTCGTTTTTCTAAGATTGAATAAGTGGGTCGTATTCGGTGTCAGTGTGTAGGTGCCTGCTTGAGTTTGTTTCAAGTAATGATAAAGCTTAAAACTCATTGAGAAAGTTGGGTAGAACCCAATGAAAATTCATCGGAAAGCATCAAAAAGAGGAGGAATATAGTACATTTATTATGCAAACTAAAGTTCATGTACGTTGGAAGTAATCGTGTTAAAACGGAAGTTAATGTGCAATTTAACTAAGTAAAAATTTCTATTCATTATTGTTACTTCTTCTGCAAGCTATCTAAAGTATAAAAAACTAACGTTACTTCTTGAAAACCTTCTAATGCAATAAAATTGCGATCTTTCTCCTGTTATCCCGCTAAGAATAATATAGTTGAGTGTAAACTTTTATTTGTTATCTGCAATATTCATAGAAAATTTACCAGTAGAATGGAAAACGTTCCTCTAAAAGAAACAAGCGCGAAACAAGTGCGAGTTTTAATAAACTCGCAAGTGTATAGTATTCATAAAGATACTAATCAGGACATATAGTTTTTGATGCATGTTTTTTTTCCAAATGTATAAAATCCTCAGCAATCTTCAAAATAAATTTACAATGTGGCAACATACTATATTATTATCCATATTTTGCAAGGAGTTCATTTCTAATAACCAGCAATTCACTTGTGATACTGAAACGAAACAACGTTATGCATGGCTTCAAGAGCTTTTGCAAAAATTTCAAATTTCCCGCAAAACTCGCTAACGTTTTAGGTTAGAAGACGTTAAACGATGATTTGTAATATGCAGTACTTCTTTAAAATGCCAACATGGTATAAGCATATTTAATTTTGTCAAAATGCGATTACTGTCAAAGCCTATATATCGCGAAAAAATGGTTAGTTGCTTCAAGGCATATATATATTTTCCAAATTTCTGGAAACCTTTTCAAATATACATATGTGTGTGTATAATATTAATATATTAGTATTATAAATATATATTAATACAGTATAATATAATATAAACAAATAAATTACAAGAAAAATGCTGAAAAAAGGGAGCATTAGATGATAGAGAATAGCTTAAGTTTCATTATACTATGAATTAGCTGGAGAATACAAGGACAATCGGACAACATTATCTGTACATTTCTTTTTAGCCTATTAATCCTTTGAAATTACAATATTTTTTAAAAATAAAAATACCAACATCAACATCTAGAATCCCTGAAAGTAGCCTTAAATGAATTATTCAGTTTGGTAAACCACTTGAGATACTGGTAGATAAACTGCGTTTTTTCCTTCAAATATCGCGTGGATGTAAAACAGGGTCGAAGATCAAAGCGCTGAACTACTCCGAAACAGAAACAAAAAAGGGGCGATCATTAGATCAATCAATCGAATAAAAAAATGAAAAACCTGGTTGATCCACAGCGTTGTTACATAATGGGTTTTCCCAAGGACGAAGCGTCAAGATCTTTGAAATCCTCGGCGAAGCTAACAACCGATTATCTTCTTCCAAGCGCAAGAAAGTTGTCAAATCTTGCGAGGTCACTTAACTTATGAAACGCTTAAAGTCGCCATTAAAGAGGACCGGAAGTGCGAGATTCATTGCTCAGCCTACCCACAAAAATTTTAGGAAAGTGGGTAAAAAAACTCGTTTAATGAGTAGACAACGAGCACATTATTTTGTTCACGAGGGAAAGATCCAAAAATAGCGTATGAAGTGTTTAGTCCTTTCCGGCTGTCTACAGGATTCGGTAAATTTAACCAATGAGTTAAAAGTATTTTAATGACTTTAGAATGATTAAAAGTCAGCAAATGAAAAGCGCGATTTTAACTTTTAATTTCTTTTTGAAAAGTTGTTAATACTTATGTTTTTAAGTTAAACATCCATTGGGCTTTAATTTGCAATTTTTCCTACTATCATTCGGTCCGATGCATGATGATTAAACCAAATTTATACAAATAAACCCTCCTAATGCCAATTTAATGACTTTTCGAGGCCTTTAATTACCTGCATTCGCTCGTTATTTTCTTGGGCGATCTTAAGTTTGACCTTATTTATCGCCTGCAACGTTACCTTCGTGTCGGCTATGGTCGGTTCACTTAAGATCCAATTAGCGAAAGCCCGAATAATTGACACGGGTCCAGAACCCTTGGCAAGGACGTGGCACTGCCAAACAACTGCCAAATCGCGTCAAATATCGCGAGAGCAACGGGACCAGTGACGTCACGCGTGAAACTCATGTGTATTCTCATCCCCATGTCCACATTTAGCAATACATTGATGCAGTATTTCCTAACTGTCATTAAATGATCAATACTACTGTCAATCTCAACCATTGTTGCCTCCTTTGACCTTATCGCCGACGTTCCATTAAATTGCATTCGATCTAACAGCGATTATTCGTTATAGATTTTTATGCTCACCATTATTAACTGCTTGTCATACAGCGTGCAATAAATCATGAAAACTATATTGCGTGCACGGGCGCGTCAGCTTTTTTCAAGACGTCTGCCATCCAATATCTGCTGTTGGATGGTTCCTCCCCCCTCCCAAATTTCAATGAAGCGATCGCGTGCATCTGTCCGATTTGTCCTGAAATTTTGGCCTCGGCTGTTCCGTTGAAATGATGCTCAACGAGGTGCTCACCAGCTGACACAATCTGAAGCACCTGAATGAATGGCTTTGAATATCTGGATAATTTTGGATCACACACAAGAGCACGCGGAAGAGCTCGTGGTGCGTACAGGTGTTCGAAATACAGTAGTTTTGGAATTTGAAGATGGCTTTTAGGGTACGACTGGCTGCATTGAGCTCATCAATGGACGTCAGCAGCGATTGGGTAGTTATGGGAAATAAACAGTCAGGTTCTGTGACCATCAATTGATCGTGATCAGCTGTCAAATTGCTTAGATCATCGCCAGCAGCAATTGGGTAGTTCTGGTACATCATCTGTTGAACCCACATGTTGATGAGCCTTTGAGAGGTCACAACAGACGACGTACTGTTGGATCAAACTCCCATTAGTGGTCATGAACAAAATAGATTGTTGAACCCATTACCAACAACCTAATCGTTAAGCCCTTGACTTGGTTGACTCTAGTGGTCAGCAACAACAACATTGTGGAGCTCATCAAGCGACTCAACTGACTGAATCATTTGCGCCCTCCACTGATAATACATGTATTCCAAAGCTTTTCAGTGAAACATTGCCGCTGACTTGCTATAACTGCACTTCCGGTGCATCAACAAGCCATTCTTTGGTGAATTTATCAAAGCGTTCAGGCATCCACCACCGCCCACTCTGTGGCAATGTTACTGAGCCCGAGCGTGACACCAGTTAATAACGCGTTAGCAAACCCGCTTCCTTCCCTAGTCCCTAATTACCGAAAGCTTCCGTTTAACTTTGAGGTATAATCGGATGACGTCACTAGCTGGGTTACGGGAGCGTTATCACCCCCACTATCAATTTCGAGAATTTTTATTTGGTGACAACGCCCGGTTATGAAAACACAGCCTTCGTCGTTCCTAAGGTTATCGAAACAGGAAACCGAACTTCGATGTATACCGTCTATTTGCGGTGATAAGGCGCCTGGCGGAAAAAGCGCCCAGAGTTTAGTCAATTTAAGCTAAGAGAAATTCAATTTAGCAATGATGTTGGCGTCCTCCACAAATACCTTGAGTTAGGTGGGCCCGTTTCTTTGCTCGCAAGTGTATTTGTAAGAAAACTTTATAATAGAAATTCAGGAATTTTCGCAGAAGATGCTGTCATTGAAGAGGTTGTGCTCCGCTGGCAGCGAACAAAACTAGTGCTAATTACTCTCTAAAACACCAATTAAAAAAGTGAAATTTGGCTGTTGAAACGCTCCACGATGCGAGCTAAGTGGGCTCCTTGTGTGCTGTGACCGTGGGGGGACTTGCGTCACATTTTCGTCTTCAAACGTCAAGCGACAATCTTTAATTGCGAAGATTAGCATAATTTCAGGCACCTAATCGCTCTGGCGCGACCTCGCGACTCAGCAGAATCCGGAACCTCTTCGATAGCCAGTGCCAAAATATCTTCTGTCAAACTGCAGAAACGCTGACGATCGTTTAAAGCTATTACCAATAGGATGCCCACCATGCATAAAACAATTCTCACATTTTAAAATTATGAAAACAACACAGGCCCTTTATAGTGGACAGCCAATTCTAAACAATAAAAAAAAAATTTAGAAAATAAAATAAGCATTTGAAGCAAACGTTAAATATTTTTCCATGGTGGGTGTACTTCTAGGTCGGCCTTAGTTTCTCAACATTTCCTGGAATCTTCCATAATTATCTTACAATGAAAACTGGCATCAAATTGGAATTTTCCAAATAGTTATCTGAACAACTGTTTCTTTATCTTCCCGTGAAGGGGCCCTGGAGGCGCTACTTCCGGTATCCCCCATTTGGCATGGAAACTATCACTTAAATTCCTGCATTTTTGAGACACGTGAGTCACGCGACTCTGTGATTTCATCTTTCGGGCGTCAAAATATACAATTTGCAACATTTCTGGTGTGAGAGAATCGAAAACAGCTTGACGAACCGTGTATCGTAAACAACGCGATTTAGTTGGCGCCTTTCTAGTAATCTATCTTTGAAGCTGTGAAATTCAACTCTCATTGAAAATGTTTCGCGGATCCAAGGCCGAAAACTGTCCAAAAATAATTAAATGGCACGGCCCACGACCATGATCTTTTAGGCACTTGGATTGGAAGACTGTTCCTGTAAGTTCAGTTGCGAATTTGATGCCAAAATAATTATTGAGGCAGATCGACACGGACGTAGGGGGAACCAAAATATATAATTATAATCGTTCCTCTCTCTTTATACACGTATGTGAAGCTGCATATTGTTATGGGTTATGGGGTATTCTATTGGTCCATTTAAATCCCCCAGTATCATACCGTTTTTGGACAGACTGTGAGTCTCAGAAACGGCTACTGTGTAAATGCACATGGATACTCTACAGTACTAACAACGTTGTTTTAAATCAAAATACATGTCATGCGTACTTAATCTCAACACTTACAGCCACATGTACAGAGTATAAATGCATTTCTTTTAACAAAAAGAAAACCGAGCAATATTGAGAAAAAGCAGGAATGCATCTTGCCGAATGAATTAAAAATAAGTTTAAAAATAACTTTCTAGACCAACACATGCTAATTTCCATTTGCTAACAACAAACGTCTCACTTGGAAAAAAAACAGAGCATACTGATGACACGTTTTAGCACATACCGAGTGCATTTTTAACAGACATGGTGGCTAGGAACAACATAATTCGTAGTGACAAATATAATGAAAACGAAAGATTTTGCGCTTTAGGCTACGGTTACTGTGCATGCGAATTCGGACGAGTACGTCCGAAATCCTCGTCAGAACAAGGCGGTTACATTGTGCGCGTTTTCTGATATTCTGATAGTCAGTATGTTTCTGCCGCCCAGCAAAGATGGACGAACTTGATGAATTTTATTTTCTTGAAAGTCCGTTAATGAAGTTATTGTTGTTAATTGGTGGAAAAACAGAGCATGTCAACCGGTTATTTTCTAGTAGAGAC